>RCUC01130061.1:0-38016 GCA_003697995.1 Taxidea taxus jeffersonii | reverse complement strand
GGGGGAGGGACACCAGATAGGGACGAGGTCAATCCGGAGTCGAGGGCTCCCCCACCCCCACCCCGCCGAGCTCCCGGGGCGGGCAGTGGTAGTGACGAGGACACCAGCGGCTGGAGCGCTTCCAGTCGTCAGACCCCGACACACATATCGGGGGACTTGTGGGGCCACCAGAACACACGATGTTCCCATTGCCAGCTCCCGCGCGTTTCCGCCCAGGCTGCCCCCTCCTCCGCCAGCCCCGGCACCCTTCCCCTGGCCACGGAGCCCGAGGTGACCCGGAGCTGGAGAAGACGCCCAGGCAGGCGCCGCGACCTGGCGCGGCAGAGCGAGAGACAGGAAAGTGTCAAGGAAGCAGAAGCCCAAGTGCGAAAACAGCGCGGGGAGGGGGGCGGGTACCGGGAGGGGCAGGGACCGCAGGGGGTGCGGGCTGCTGGAGGCCTTGAGGTCCTTAACGCCTGTGAGGACCCACTCCACACAGGCCTGGGTTTCCCTGTAACGGACGAAAGTTCGCTTCACACGCCATCACCCCACAGTTGTAGCAGGTGCCCATAGAGAGTGGCCTGTTCATTCTAACACCCATCCGGGCTTGGAGGTATTTATTGTTTGGGAATAACTGGTTTCTTGCACCAGCTGGGGGAAAGGGGGGCATGGAGCTTGCAACAACTAGACGGACGTATTTCTCTCCAAGGGTATGTTCTAAACTCTGACTTGAGAGAATAAGAACGAAAGATCCCTGGCATTCCATTTCTTTCCCACCAGTTTCAAGTTTCCTGTGCCTTCAGCTGGGTATCTGTGTGTTTGAAAGATGAGGGTGCTCTACTTTTTAAAGTTTGCTTTCTTCCACAACCCTGGGCCTCTTCTGCAGAGGTGCTAATAAACAGCAAATTGCCACAGGGCAAGGAAGTACTGGGAGACAAAGCAAGAAGCCAAGGTCTGAATGAAATGTAGTGAATAATCAGCACCTAGATAAAGGGGAGCTTTTCACTCAAGGAGGTGCAGAGCTAACTCCAGGAGTTTCTATTAACCTTCTGCTACCCTCCCTCCGTCCATCTCATGCCACCTCACCTCCAGAGCTGGAGCCTTTCCCTGGTGAGGGGAAGAATCTCCCACTCACCCTCCAGAAAGTCTGCAGAGAAGCCCACACTCTACTTGGAGGGCCGAGAGCAGATAGTATAAGACAGAGCCTCATCAGTCAAAAGTGATCAATTTCTCAATCCCTATGTGAGAAATGTCTTTACTCCACTTCAAAAGCCCTAAATTATCATCTCCTACCCCCCCTCTTCTCTCTCCGCCCCTCTCTGGTTCAGCAGCTAGCACACAGTCATTCTTCCCCAGATTCATTTATTCATACCTTTTTTTCTCCCCCCCCCCACCTCATATACAACTATTGTCAGGGACTCTGATATCTTCACCCCAAACTCTTTGAATGTGGCTGCTCGGCAGATGTATTCTTTGCAGTTTGCTTCAGGATAAGAAAAGCTCAACATAAGTTGTGTTTTAATCTATAAAAGAGGATTGCTGGTATCTTCAAAACCTACAAAAACTGACCCAAACTTGAAACCACACAAATGATTCTCAACTGAGAAATATGAGACTGATCTCAGGACCTTCGATCCTCAACTGGGAAATAGATAAAAGAGTATATGTCCATACAACAGAATACTACTCAGGAACAGAAGATAATGAAATGCCAATGCACACAGCAACATGCATGAATCTCAAACATACTAGGAATGTGCGAAAGGGATCAGACTCAAAAGACTAAATGAATCCATTTATATGACATTGCCACAAAGGTAAAACCATAGGGACGGAAAACAGATCAGAGGTTGTTGCCAGGGGCAGAGGGTGGGGGGAAGGGTGACTACAAAGGAAGAGGAGGGAATTTGGGGGCATGCTGGAGCTATTCTGTATTTGGATTGTGGTGGTAGTTACATCATTTGTGTGTTTGTCAAAACTCAAAGAATTGTACACTAAAAAGGGTGAATTGACTGTAAGGAAAGTTTATCTCAATAAATAAGATTTTTCAAAAGCAGGGGCAAAATCGAGTATTGCTGGGGTAGGATATGATTCAGCCCTATACTCTCTCTCTCTCTCTACACTCCCCACCCTTGTGCATGCACCCATCCCCAGTCCTTAGCGAGACTCTGCATCCCTGGTACATGTTCAACTCCCACCTAAAATACTTCAGAAGAGTGATTTATATACAAAAGAAAGCTTTGCATCTTTTTCAGAAGGATCCAGTTTTCAAGGCTGGTCCTCCCTATTGTTCATCCTTCCTGGAGGCCAGCAGGAAATTCTACAGCAGTCTCTCCTGGACACAGCTCCAGGGCCTATTTCACACATGTCCCACACAAGCATTCATGTTTCACCATGGGCTTCAGGAAGGGTGATATGTGAGGGAGGGTTGTTTTGTTCTCTCATCTGGAGAGTCCTGGAGCTAGGTATCAGAAGCTCAGAAACTGCTAAGTCACTTTCAGCAACACCACCATTCCCCAGGGAACCTGCAGACCGTGGAGGATGGAGAGCAAAAGACCCAGCTGGACAGAACCCAGTCTTTCTAGGGAGACTGGGTTTTGTCCAGCTGTTCCCATGAGGCAAGAATAAGCCAAGGTGTGGCCTTGGGAAAAAATGAGTTTACCCCTGAGAGTAGGACTATGTTTCTGAATGGACTAAAGGAAAAGTATTTGCTGAAACATTGCCTTTCTGGTACACGATTCTACTCAACCCACACAACAGTTCGGAGGAGTAAGTGATACTGACTCTGATTCTTACATCCATTGTCATTACACCCAGCTGGAGTTTAGGAAGTGCATGGGGATGGGCAACCATCCAGTGGGTGGTAATGGGAAGACGGTGTGACCTGTGGCAGATAAAACCACACTTTGGACATGTATTTTATAGAAATCATAGTCTAGTGGACATCACAGGGGAGCCCAAAAGCCAGTGATTGCCTGGGCCATAGGATGGCTCTGCTACCTTTCCTGCTCAATATAAGAGAGAGAGAGTATATGTTGATTTCTACCCTTTCCCAGAGTTGTTGATAATATCATTGTTTCTAACTCCCAAACCACTGTGGTCACAAAAGGAAAATGAATGTTAAGGTTAACAGGCACCCATTGGTCATTGACTGTAATCTTATCCCTTTCACTTGAGTTAAAAAACCAAAATACCAACACTAACAAAACACCATCATAAACAAAAACAGAACAAAACCCCACAAAATATTGTGTTTCCTGTTAGAAACAAAGCAAACAGTTTGGCTTTGTCGATTTCCCTGTTACTCTCCTCCCCATCCTTGCAGAGCTTGCTAATTAATCAGTGGAAGAACCAAAAGGTGGGAAGGGAAAGAAAGATGTGAAATGGATGCAGGAATCACAACTAGAAGAGCACGATGGCAGGCAACATCCTGGGAAACAAGAAAAGGAACCCTGGGGACCACCAAGGATCTGACCTTACCCCCTGGGAGGCCTTGGGTAAATCAAGGACAGGGTTGTGGGTCACAGTCTTCCTCTTGTGAAATGAAATTGGACACCATGATCTGATAGTACCTTCAGCCTCAATGTCTTCTGAACCTGAATTATTTGAATTTTCTTAGAAATGTTGTAATTCATAGAGCGAACATTTTTTGTTACTCTGTGCCAGGCACCCTGCAAACTTTGGAGAGATGTAAGGATAAACACAAGCCTCTATATTCGAACTATTCAGATCAGTGAGAAACGGTCCAGCAAACAGGCAACGGGAGAAAGTTCCGAAACAGATAAGTGCATGAAGAGAAACCATGTAAACTCCTTGTCGGTGGGAGGAAAGGAGGTGGGAGGAGGAAGTGAATGAATCAAGGAGCTGTATTATTTGTCTGTGTAGGTGTCCCCCCCACCCCCAACTTTTCTTTATTAACTATTGTCTTCCCAGACCTAGGGACGTGGTGGCCTGAATTGGGAGTAGGAATTGTGAGGACCCAGCACTGTTCATGCACTGACAGGCACATCCAAAACTTCCAAGGTGCACGACTTCGCCCATTTCACACATTTGACGTCAAACATGCATATCGACATGGCTCCTGCACAGTGCCAGTGTCGCCAGCGCAAGGGCTGGGAGTCGGGGTCACAAGATGTGGGCTCTAGGTTCCATCACCACCTGGTAGTGTGACCTCAGGCATGCCCAGCCCCCCACCACACTTCCCATCAGGCTTCAGTTTCCTCATCTGTGAAATGTCCCATGTTGTGCTAGATCATTTCTAAGCTCCCTTACAGCTCTTTAAAAACAAATGAACACATCCTTAAAAGACACTAGGATTAAGAGGTGGAATAAAGTCAAATATTTGTTGATTGATAGAAAAATGCTTCCTCCGAGCCACGCGGGTCTGTTCGGGGCGCACACAGAGTCGCCCGGCCCCCTGGTGAACGCGGGTCTTGCTCTTCCAAGCGGGTCGCCAGCTCCCGGGCCCCGCGCACCGCCTCCCCGCCCCCTCCCCCCGCGCGGGGTACCCCGCGCCTCCGCCCTCGCAGCCCGCGCGGGGCGGGCGTGATGAATGGCCCCGGAGCCGGCGGCCTGTCAGGCCTTATTGATGAGGTGCGCGCTGACGGCCGCCGCGTAACCCGAGGCGGCAGGAGGCGAGCGCGGGGCGGCGGGCGGCCGCAGACTCGGCGGCGCTCGGGGTCAGCCCCCGGCCGGCCGCGCCCGCCCCTCCGGCGCGCCCCGGCCCGGCTCCGCGGAGGGGGCGGCGGGTGCGGAAGCGCCTCCCGGGGCCTGGCGCCCGGGTGCGCAGGGCCTGCTTCCTCCCCGCGGCCGCCTCGCTTCCCGCCCCCGCTCGCCCGCGCGCCTGCCCTCGGGGGCCGCGGCCGCAGCCTCGTCGGGGAGCCGGCACCTCCCGGCGAGATCCCCTCTCCCGCTCGGCCCGCGCCGGGACCGCCGCTCTTACCCCGGGCCGTGAGGCCGGTGCGGGCGTCCGAGGCCGCGGTTACCGCCGGCGCGGCCCCGGGAGAGGAGTGCTTTCCCTAAGCGAAGGGGCCGCGCCCAGCGAGGCGGAACTCGGCCGCCGCCACACGTCTCAAAGGCGACCCAATTTAGGAGGAGAGTAGTCAGGTTCATGGCAACGAAGCCGTGCGTGAGAGGAGAGAAGTCAGGACGCCGGCGAATATTCCATGAGTTCATTAGACATTCATACCGTGAAACATAAGAAGATAGGGAGATACATAAAAGTAAGTACATCTACACGTAAAGACGGCAATGTTCCCACATGGCACCCCCCCATGTTTGTACACTTATTTTCTAATTGAGCAAATATTCTTTTACAAAGGCAGAGACATTTCACTGGCTCTCCTTGTGACGTACCGAGCTTAGTTCATTCTCAGGCCAACTGCTTAATTTCTCCCAGTTCCTTCTTATTCCGACTTGCTCTGCCTCTGTTTTTTCCCACTGCCCTTTCAGAACGAGAAGAAAGGCTGCCCGGCTCTTGTGTGGGCGCCTGGCAGGCTGCAGAACAGGGGCAGGTTGCCCTAGCCCCTCAGCCTTCTAGTGAAAGCACCCAAGACCACCTTCTCTGTTGGTGACAGGAAGGTGAGGATCACAGACAGGCTACCTGCAAAGCACCTTCAGCTAATGAGAATTAAAGAAGTAAGTCAACACTGGAGACAACTTAACCTGAAGAGCTAAGGGGCACAAGTTGTTGTCTTCCCCACTTTGAGGCAGGGACTAGCCTGACAGGTAAATGGCCTGAATTCTGGATTAGATGTGACCTAAGAACTGGGAAACTGGTAGTCTTTTCTCTGAGGAACAGTAGAGAGAGCAGAGGTTGATGTGGCCCAAGAAACTCATTGGATATGCCCCTTAGGCCAAGAAGGTCAAGCAAGGTCTAGGCAGCAGGTGGTGGAAGCTCATTGATCTGGGAGTCCTGAGGCTTGGGTTCTAACTGGGCAACTGCCACCTAGTGAGTGGCCAGACTGCAGGCAAATCACATAACTTGTCCAAACTTTAATTTCCTCTCTGTAAGATGAAGAGACTGAACCCATTCCTACATCAACATTTGTAACATAAAGGGCTCCTGAAGTAGAGATCACCAAAACATGCCCTTCTGTGCCCCCCCCCCAAAGATTTGATACCAAGAGGCTCATTCCTGATCCTGCACAGGAGAAGGGTGAGTATGCCAGGCCTCTAAGGCTAAACCTAATCTTAGCCACAGATAATGAGCGTGTTCAGTGAGGAACCCAAAATATGAGACCCATCTGAGTGTGTATGATAAAAGGCTTGGACTACAGAGGAAAACTTCAATCCATTTACTAGGCAAACATTTATTGAGTAACAGCTAACACTGGGCTGTTACTATATGCCAAGCATGGTGCCAAGTCTGTTGCATGGATTGATTAGCTCTTTTACCCACACAATCACTCTATTTCCCCCATTTTACAGATGAAGAAACTGAGGCACAAAACTGTACTGTGAGGGACACAGAAGGGAAAAAGCAAGGGCTTTCTCCTTATATATCCTTCTTAAATTTTTTTTCCTAAATAGTTTAGATGACCATTCCCAGAATCAATCCCTTTCCTCCCTCTGGTTTCACAACCTTTAACACATTGCATTTCAGTTTACTATCTCCACATGTTTGCCTGCCTCCACATTCCCTTCTCCCCCAAATTTCACTCTTCTTGAGGACAGAAAGCATATATATATATATATGCTCGACTCGATTGGGACCCTGGGATCATGACCTGAGCCGAAGGCAGACGCTTAACGACTGAGCCACCCAGGTGCCCCAGAAAGCCTATATTTGATATCTTTGTATTTTCCACAGTTCCTAACAGTGAGTTGATGTTTTAAGAGGTTTGTTGAGTTAAACTGGGAAAATTGGAGTTTCAACTTGTTGTTCTGTAGTATAAAATCCCTCTCCTTTATGACTGAAGAAGAGCAACTGAGTGCAAATAGAAAAGCTCACGTGCAGGAGATGCCCGGTGTATCTGTTGGTGGGGTGACTATGGCTCCACGTATGTACCTTTGGCTCACTTATTGGTCACAGGACAGCCTCTCTCTGACATTGACATTGTGGTGGTGTGCTGGAGTTGCAAGGGACCTCAGAGATTCTGGTCCAATCCACTCATTCAATATATGAGGCGGTAAGGCCTTAGAAAGGGTTACAGACTTACCCAAAGTCCCACAGCTATTTCATGGCAGGGCTGGAAACAGGAGTTCTGAGACCACGGTTGTGTGCCCTGTTCTTCCATTTCAACATGCTGCTGTAGGAATTGCTATCTCCCCTTTCTATAAATCTGAACCCCAAGGCCACACTTTCCTCATCCTGATACAATCACCTGGGTGAGAGGATTAGTGATAAGGCAGCCCTGAGCTCTGTGGTAGTACTGCTGGGCCTGCCCTTTGCAGGAAGGGGGAGTGAGCCTGGCCCAGCCTCAGTGGGGAGGGGTGGGGGTATGAGGATGTGGTCCAGGGTCTCAAGGAATCATAGACATTCAAACTATAGTCATTCCAAGCCTCTTAGACTAAGGATAAACCACGACAAAAGGGGCGCTCAATACTTATTACATTTCCAAACTGAATATCTTCCAAATATCCTGTGGACTTACAAATATTCCAGGCTTCACAATAAAGAAAATAAGACGGCAATATTGGAGGCCATGTAATGGGCAGGGTTCTGGACTTGATCATTGTTTTGAGTCTCATCATTTACAGAGTGATCCTCTATTCCAGTTTATTCGTGCTATCCTAAGCAATTATTAGTAGCACACATAATCAATTTGTCACTGGAACTCTCTGAGCCTCAGGTCCCCATCTACAAAGTAAAGGGTTTTGAGTAAATATCTTTTGTTTTCTTTCCACTGGAAAATGCTTCAATTGTATGAATGTGGGGCTCCAAGAGAACCATCATAGCTTCTTTTGTCTGGGCAGCTGAGAGCAAAGTCACTTATGGATTGGTGATTGCCGTTATTGACATTGAACTTTGGGCTTCAGGTTCACCATTGACAAACTGGGATTGACTAAAAATAATAAAATAAACCAGCTCTTATGAATAATTTGTGAGAATTCTTTAGAGCTCACTTCCCGAATGAACAAATCATGTTAATTTCATTCATTTTTGGCATATGTTACAAATATTATAATTGCTCTTGACCCCTTGTGAGTCCTTCTTCCATCTCCCCACCAGTTTGTTTGTATTTAATATCCCCCTAAAGGGAAGAGACAGGATTTTCTGATTCAGTTCTTAACTGGGATAGTCAATTCACTGTCTCCTGTTTTGTTTTTTGTTTTTTCTCCCTGCCCATGACGTTTCCCAACCCCATTTTCATGATAAAGAAATGGTGTTGGGAGACAAGATTGTGGCAAGGCCACCTCAGTGTGCTCCTTGTTGTGGCTACCCCAGCAGTCAGCAGTCTCCCCTTTGGTCCTATTCCCATGTAAACATTCCCTTACACCTACTGACTCTTCCCTTCGAAATTCAAGTGCATATGTAAATGTGTGTGTGTGCTTTATTTTGTCACTTCATTAAGCTTAAGAAGTCCTTGATGGCTGGAATAGTATATAGTAATTCTCCAGATCTCCCACAATGCCCTGCACATAGTAGGTGCTCAGTACATGCTTAAAAGAAGGAATTAATCCTTGAAGAAATCTAGAGTCCGAATCTGGAGTTCTGTATAAGAAATTACCTATTTGTGAAATGCAAAAATTTGCCTCAATTTCTTTCTTTCTTTTTTTTTTTCACATTTCAGGCACAGCCACATTGTAAACGTATGGCTTTGTAAACCACTTTATTTTTTTACTGTTTTGATCTCACGTGTGTGGGGGCCCTTAAAGTGCTATTTGCTTCACTTTATACCTTGCACCTTGGAGAGGCTGGATGATAAATGAGAGATGAATAATTCCTTATTGCTACTTATCTGCTAAATCTATAAACTAGTGTCAGCATTTACTCAGTTGGGTTTAAAGCTATGTCTGGTATACTTATTAACCTGCTAAAAATAAGCCATAAAAATGGGCTTGGTAGGCAGTTTTTTAAACTAATTTTTAAAAATCACATTGGTCATTTTCCACTAACTCATGGGATGACCTTTGGCAAATCACTTAACCTCCATGGGGCTCACCTGCAGAATGAAGGGGGGTGTGCGGCGGCAAGGGGGGCGGTGTGCTAGATCAGCTTTAAGAGACATGCAGCTCTGTTATTCCTTGATTCCATGATTTTCAAATGAGGAAATTAAGGGATCCTGGTAACACTTTTAGAGAAATTACAAATCAGTTTATATGGACTATCCGATGAATCCTTGGCATATCCCTGGTGGGTGGGGAGGCAGCACTTGGTAGTTAGAGCAGGGCATTTTCGGTTGCATTCTGTTACTTATTAGTACTGTGACCTTTGGCAATGCAACACTTCTGAGTCTCAGTGACCTCATCTATAAAACGGACACAATACTCCAATAATAGATGGATTACTCCAGAGAGCAATCAACTGTTAAAATAAGTGTGACCTGTACATGAAAGCACTTTGATAGATGTTATTCACTGTCCCCAAATTTACATATGAGAGAACCATTTGAGGTACTGTTTGGTCTGTAGCAGGGTCAAGGGAAGAATTGTTTGACTTCTCTTATTCTACTTTGATTACATATTGAAATTATTTAAAAATTATATGGAGATTATGTAATCTTTATATAAAAAATATAGAAAGGTTGAGTCTTCAAGAAAAACTGGTGTCTGATGGGACATTTCTGGGGTAGTCATAGTGGTAAGAAAATCAGTCAATATCTTACCAGCCTACAGGCTTAGGAACCCCCAGCCAGTAGAAAATAAAGCATTTTCCAAAGGTTTTGAAAATATGTGCCCTTCCCAGCTCTGGTTCTCCTCACATCTCCTACCCTTTGGTTTGGGATGCACCCTGGCCATGTCAAGAGCACATAAGGTCTGCCCAAGGATTTGGCTTTGATTTCCTTCAGAGACAGGTGTGGAGAAGCCAGTAATTGTGGAGGATTTTTGTCGTAGAGAATTCAGTCAGCAAAAGTGCCTGGAACACCCCCCCATGATAATTATTCTTCAAGACAGAACTACCACCGTGTCTGTAATGTGCAGGGGCTAGCACATGTGGCATGAAGATAAATATGGTGCCTGACTGGGTCCTGTTGCCTTGTAGAGGAGAAGGGAAGAGATGAATAGTCTACGAAAGTTAATTCTACAAAAACTAAAGTTCTGTGGTTCTACCAAAATTCTTTTCATATTACCTTACCCAACCAGCCAACCAAAGCTACACACAAAAGCTGACCTCGATGTTAAAAAAAAAAGTGTGGAGAAAGAGAATAGGAGTGGTATTTTAAGTCTATATTTCCTGCTGTACTCAGACTACAATTTTTCCTTGCTAAATGTTTATTGGCTAACTACCAACAATGAAACAGACCTCTAGTTTGATGTTACTTTTATCTTCTGTTGACCAAATGTGTTACATTCAATTAAAAATCTCAGTAAAAGGTCTTTTGAAGTTTTTTATAATTATTATTTTTAAGGAAACTCTATATACCCAGCATGAGGCTCAAACTTACTACATGTTCTACCCACTGAGTCTGCCAGACATCTAGAAGCTTCCTTGGGTTTATGGTGGGATTTTGTTTCTTTTTGTTACCATTCTCCCCCCAACCCCATTTCACACTCTGCTTATAAAGGGGGAGGAGAGCAGCCTTCATCTTTATAAACTGCTACTCCTTTACCTATAAATTAAAACTATTTCAGTTCAATAGTGGCACCTGACATTCATTAAAACTTGTCTTGTAACTCATTTGGTCTTCAGTCCCATCCTTAGCGGCTAACTTTGCTTCCACAAAGGTCTTCTTTTTGAACACCCTCTCCAGCTTTTGGGCCACCCCTAAAGGTCTGACTTGCCTCCCCTGTTCAAACTCTCCTCCCCTTCTCCCAGGATAATCAGCTTTTATTTGCAGCTGGAACAGCACCTGGCCTTACATTCCAGCACATCCTTCTGCCAGCAAAGGGAGTTTTGAGAAGAGAAAAAGTTACAAGAACTTAGACTATGTTTTCAATTTCAGAAACACTCAAGGTTACAAGTGAAATTCTGGATGGCTGTGAAAACGTTTTCTAAAGGGAGGAGGGGAGACCTCTTTGTGGAAAAATCGATCCTACCAATTGTAAATGTCTTCAGCCAGGAATCAAGAGTGGAGAACTATTCTTGGAGTTTGAGTCCATTGAGTTTTAGGAAGGCTAATGCTGAATTTTCTAAAATAGATAAGCTTATGTTGTAAGCACAATAGTCATGAAATCTTAGGAAGAGACATATGTTGGATCTGATCAATCCTCCCCACTCCTCTCAAAACATCTCTTTCCCTAATTTCAAAGAAACAGGAACTCATTGTAGTTCATTTGGAAAATACAGGAAAGCATATTAAGAAAAAGAAAAACTACCCCTCACGACTCACCCACTGACAATAGTGTTTTCCCTTCCCCCACCTCTCTCCACCAGTTTCACACTGTATAGTATTTTTGCAATCTCCTTTTTGTTTTTTTTAAAATATGAGATATTTCTATGTCATTAAATATTTTTTTAAGATTTTATTTACTTCTTTGTTAGAGAGAGAGAGAGAGATTGTGCTCAGGAATACAGGGGGAGGGGCACAAGCAGACTGGGCGCTAAACATAGAGCCTAGCACCATGAAGGGCTCAATCTCACAACCCTGACATCATGACCTGAGCTGAAACTGAGAGCCCAAGGCTGGCTCAACCGACTAAGGCACCCAGGCGCCCCTCTATGTCATTAAATATTTTTTTATTTATTAATTTTTTATTTTTTTATAAATTGTCATTAAATATTTTAAGGAAACAGTGTGATGGCTACACTATGGGTTTTGCATTATGTAAATAAGCTCTTACTGTTTAGAGTTCATATTATTTTCAGCTTTTTGCTATAATAAATAAAAGTTTGAGGTATCCTTGTCAAACTGACATACATTTTGGTAAGTAGAGCACCTTATAAGCCTCTGATTATTTCCTTGGGGTAAATTTCTATTACTGGAAAAGTGGGTCAAAGAATATGAACACTTACAATGTTTTGGATCCATATTGCAAACTTGCCTTCTAGAAATGTTGCATCCAAAATTTCCACTACCACCAGAAGCACTCAATTTTGGGTAAGATAACTTAAAAATATACCTATCAATTTGTCAGGCAAATTTTAATCCTTTACTAGACAAATTTAATTTCTGAAGGGCTTTGATACTACATGTAAGAAACAAAACAAAGCCACATGAAACCAAGGGGGATATTGATGCCTAGCTGAATGAATCTCACTATGAAGATTATTTTAGGGACCAGGCAGAGGTCCTGCCTGTCCTGTGAAGTTTTTTGTTGTTATTTTGTTTTGTTTTTTAAATACTTTATTTATTTGAGAGAGAGAGAGAGAGAGAGACTAAGAGAGCAAGAACATGCCTGAGTGAGGGAAGGGCAGAGGGAGAGGGAGAAGCAGACTCTCTGCTGAGCGGGTGTGTGTGTGTGTGTGTGTGTGTGTGTCTGATCAAGGGCTTGGTCCCAGGACAGACTGGGCTAAAGGCAGATGTTAAAGGACTGAGCCATCCATGTGCCCTGTCCTGTAAAGTTTATGAGGAATTCATAAATGGAAAAGAAATGTTAGGAAATATAACACAGCCAGTAAGTAGTACAGATGGGATTCAAATCATATTATTGTAACACTGGAGTCGAAACTTTTACCTCTGACCCAGGGACAATTTGCACTTAGTGTTTCATCAAATCTAAAGTTTCCAGAACATTCTTTGTCATTAGCTTATTGTCCAGAAATTGCCTTTTGTAGCCTCTATGTTTTTAACCAGCAAATGAGAATAATCTTGGATTATCTATAAAGGGAAAGTTTATCTTTGAAGAAGGTGGCTCTCAACTATTGAAAAGCACATTCATACATCTTATTTCTTGCATATGCCAGAAATAGAAGAAAAATAACTCGCTTGATGTCACCCAGTTTCAGGTGCTTGCATTAGGACCAGAAACAGGCTCTGGTGATTCTTTGGCTACTGCCTATAGTGTTTTTCATGCTAACAGATATCCTCTGTTGGACAAGTGAGGATTGACTAAGCCATAGAGCCTTAAAGTTTCATGGGGATGGTGTCCAGGACCTGGGATCTCCCTTCCCAGGAGAAGTCTGAAGGGAAAGTGGCACAGCTGGGTTCTTGGGGTATTGTGGGTTGCAGCAGCATGAGAGACTTAGCACCGTGAGCTCAGGTGTAGGCAGGCAGAGATGGTCTTCTCTCAGGGAAAGACCTGCCAGTCCAGTGAGTCACTTTCAAGTGGAAAACCCAGGCAGGAGTGATTATTACTGAGCCAGTCGAGGGTAGAGACTGTTGCTGGCCTTCTAGGGAGGGGATTCCTGCATTGAATGGAAGGCTGAAGCAGATAACCTCTGAGGCCCTTCTAGCTCCCGACATTTCTGATTTGTATGTGTTGGAGTAAAGAAGTGAGCAGTCACGAGACTGGAATAGTTGATTTAGGGTCCCACCCCAGTCGCCAGTGGAGTTCTCATCTTGGGCAAATAATTTAACCCGTCAGTACAAGGCACAATGCCTGGAGCAGAGGAAAGCTCTGTAAATGTTTGCTGAATGAATGAACGAAAGAATGGTGGATGGATTTAAGTCTCCCAAGTCCTGAGAAATACTGGTGAATATTGGGTTCTTCCAGTGCCCTTTGACTGGTGTGGAGTTTGAAAGAGACAGTATAAAATATATTGAACTTCTTAAGAGGAAACATGATCCCCCGAACCCAAAGGGATTCTAATTCATCTTTATACTGACAATGGGTAGAATTTTATTTACCAGCGTCAAGAAGCATACCATGCAGCGGTCAGTTTTGAGTCCACACAAAATTCTCTACTTCATTAATCCTTCCTGTCGCCAAATGGGGTAACTCAAAGCCTCCCAGAACAGGGTGGGGCAGCCAGACCGAATCCCTCCCTCTACCCCCGCCCGGTTAAATGCCGAGGTCTAATGGATTGTTCAAGCCGCTGTCCAGATTAGATAGCAAGCCCCTTCGTTATCGTGGCTAGAGTAAACCCCCGGCGGCCACTAGGATGAGAGCTTTCTAGCAGCCCGGAGAAGCCTGGGGGAATCCAGGGGCCAAGGGAGAGCAGAGAGCTGCTGGCAAATCCTGGGGCCCCAAGGCTGTTCCCACATAGAGCCTCTTCTCAGAACTTGCCCTGGACCCTCGATCCTGTACCCACTCCCATAGCATTTAAGGAAGCAGGTATCCGATGTGGTCAGCAGTTACTATCTGAATTCTAGGGAGTACTAAAACAATAACTACTGAATTCTGCTTGTCAACTATCAAGAAGCTAGGAACACTTGGAAGACATCCCCCCCCCCCAGCTTGATATCAGAGAGGCACATTTGCATAGTGACTACTACATCAGGAGGGCTGTATCTCTCCTAATTTTTTGTTGTTTTTAAGTTACCACAGAGGAAGCATAGCTGCCTTTCTGATCTCCCTTCCTAATTCTCTATGCTCAAGTTTTTACCTGTTAATGACTGTTTCTTAAGGAAAAGTTTCTTTAGAGTTTTAAGTGTCTTAAAGAAACCTTAAGTTTTTTTCTTATGAGTTATTTTTTTCTGCCTCCAGTTATTATCTAAAAGCAAAAAAAGATCTATTTATCAACACTTATAAAAAGAAAATTTCATGTATGCTCTGACAACAAATTCTACATAAAACAATGACAAATGCTCAAAATCATTATTTATCTACAAGGATATACTAATTGTTCTATCGTTATTATGATAGAATTACTGTGATATAACAGAAAGCAAATAAGATCTTAGCTGGTGAACAGGGAAAAGTTATCTGTTTATACCATGTCAATTTCCTGTTAAATCTTGCAGTTAGTGAAAAGCCATAATAAATGGTGTGGCAGGACAAATCATCTGGCTCAGTATGTAATGTTTCTACATTTAAAAAAAACCTGCATCATTTTTTTTTTTTTTTAGCGAATCAGTGTTGTTAGACATCCACCTAGCCATAGGAAAATGATTTTATAGTGTGCTATTTATTTAGGGGTGGAAATTTAGGAAATTTCTTCAGGGCAAACACACAGCTACTGTGTAGTTCAATATCCAGAAATTAAAATAACTCGCCAACAGGACGGCTTCTCATTCACCCAACAAGACATCTTTATCCAGCAGGTTCTGCATGCAAGCAGCACATCCAAATTAATAAAAACGAATTTACCATGAAGAGTAATGATCTAGAATTGGGATGAGAAAAGAACAAACGAGACACTGGAAATTTTAAAGGTGGAACGTGTGTCTGGGATCATCCCGCAATCGCTAAAATCAGCAGGGTCTGCAGCCCACAAGGACCGGGCAAAACAGGAAGGCACGCAGGTTAAAAACAAAAAACAAAAAACAAAAAAACAGAAACAAAGAAAAAAGAAAGAAAGGGAGGGCAAATTTTATAGATAAAGAACAAAGTAAGGGAGAAGGATTTTGATTAAGCTAGAAAAGAAAACTCAGGAATTTAATTAGAGGGAGGAGAGCGAGAATCATAGAGGGAGGTCGAGGTGGGTGAGGATGAACGAAGGAAAGGAGAAAACAAGGAAAGTTAAGAAAACACTAAACGAATAAAGAAAATCCCTAAGACCCATGAGTAGGGTGGATGAGAGAGAACAACACGTCACAGTATCTAAAGAAAAAGCCGCAGCCATTCCAAACTCCGCGCTGCGGAACACCGACCCCAGCGAACGCCTCACCGGGCGCCTGGACACCCGGGCCCAGCGCGGGCATCTGCTCCGGGTTTTGCCGCCGCTGCCCCTGCGCTTAGCGAACTGTGGCTTGGGAAGGGTCTGCCGACAGTCTTTCCTAAGACCGGGAGGACGAGTGCTGGGGAACTGTCGAGTTTGCGGCTGAGAAATGATAAAAAAAGACAGTGTCCTTCGCCAGAACTCCAGCTTGCCCGGGCCTGGGAATCCAGGGACTTCAGGTCCCGAAGCTTCGAGAATCGCTACTTCCGGCCTCCGCGCCGGCCGGGGACCCGACAGAAAATATTAAGGCTCTTTGAACCGGGCTGAGGAAGACTCCTGAACTCTGTGTCTGTAGCCACTAAGCCCGCGAGCTCGGGGTGCCATCCATGCCCCTTAGTAACCCTCCGAGAAAGGACTGAACCAGTGCCTTGAGGGCTGGAGTCGGATTCGCTGCGACCCTCGACTAGGGTGGGAAGGAGATGTCTCTCTGCACAGGGATGTTGAAATGTAGAACAGCCTAACTCGTGGCGAGTGTGTGTGTGTGTGTGTGTGTGTGCGCGCGTGTGCGTGTGCATGTAAGGAATTCCCGTTTAGATGAAACTCCTGTTGTAATTCTTGGCCTCTTCTGGAAACTTACGTGGGCGGTAGCGCCTGGAAAGGCAGCAGAGGGACGCGGCTTCACTACCCTCCTTGATGCCCTGACCGAAGGGGCAACAACGTTGGGGCGAGCGGGTCCAGGGTCGCGCCAGCCCCTGCACTTGGAAAGGCGCGTGCAGGCGGCGGGTGGACGCTCTGTCCACCTTCTCCGAAGCTCCCGGGTTTTGAGCTCCGCAAAAGGGTCTCCCGCAGAAAGGGCGATCCGGGACGCGTTTCGAGCAGTACCAGGGCCAGGCCTGAGGTCACACTACTGAACGAGACCTGGACTCTGCATTGTGCGGCCTGGGCTTTCTCGCCCATTAGCCCTGCTCGGGGACGTTGGATCCCGCCTGGATCCTGGGGTGGAGACCGCTGGAGCGACTCCCGTCTGAGGTGACCTCGGACCAATGTAACCTCGGCCTCGCCAGGAATAGAAATGATAAGAGGAAGTTCCCTTGCTAAGTGGCAAAGAACTCAAAGGGTCTAGTTGTTTATTTGCAAAGATCCGCGGTTCTAGAAGGTAGTGTCGCGCGCTCAGGGTTTCCTCTGAGCCTCCTGTTGTTACAAGAGCCCTGTCCACCACCACCGCCTCTTTCTCCACCTGGCCGCTCGGGCTTTGCGCGGAAGGCTCAGCCGGAGGGACCAGAGGCTCGGGAAGTTAAACGCACCGGATGGGACAGTAGGGTTCTTAGGGGCTTCCATCCCAGGCTGCATACTTCTCACTGGGGCTTGCCCTTGGCAAGGTCGTCTCTGATGAGGAGTCATTGATTTGAGCCCCTTTGCGGGACACCCCAGCAATGAAACTTTGGGCAGAGTAACTTCTCCCAATATTTCTTCCCGTCATACGAGGTGTGGGAGAAAAACAACCTCGATGTGAAATGAATTTGTAAACTTTGAAGCACCATCCAAAAGGGCTTAAAACTGATCACTAATTAATACGCTCATTGCCTAATTTTTTTATTTTTTTAATTTTTAAATTAAAAAAAATTTTTTTTTGCTTTAGGGGCAATTCTCCGCCTCTTTGAGGTGTCCCTGAAGCTTTGAGTGTTCACCTTATTTGGGAGTGCCCATTACCCACAACCCGCTCCTCTGTCCCTTAAAAAATGTTACTTTTCATTTTTTTCTCCAAACTCTCAAGGCGGTTAAGGCCTGTTCGGGACACTTTCAAGGTCGTCATTCCCTCTGGGCCGCGCCGCGTGGACCCCACCCAGTCCGCTGGACGGGGTCCCTCTCCCTGGCTCCGGCTGCCTCCCGCACTGTGGCCCAGGGCTCCTGCCTTGCGCGCTCGATGCTGGCGCCCAGATTTGGAACTCAGCAGTCCGGGATTCCTTTTCATTTCTCCGGCAGCCTTAAAAGGGCTGCTCCCTTTCCTTCCCTCCCCTCCGCCAGAGCCTGTCGCCGCGGGGTTTATTGACCTTAGATCGGCTGCGGGGCTTATCAACCCCGGCGAGCGTCCCGCCGCACACGGCCCCCCACCCCCCAGAGGCATGGTGGGAGCCCTTCTTAAGCTTTTCTAGAAACCTCTCCTTACCACCACATCCCGACTCCGTTCCCAGAACCCACAGAAAAATCGCCTGATTCTTATGATCCTGAAGAGGAGCGAGGCAGAGCCTTGAGGGCCACGGACACTTTTCCTGTGTCGCCCTTTTATCTAGATAAGGCAGGTGAAAGTGCCTCCCTCCCTCTCAATTATTCGGATAATCGTCTCGAATCTCCACTTGGTGCTGTGTTTAGACAGTTGGAGATTGATTGTTTGAATTTCTTCAGTATCTGTCCTACCTCAGCCCTCAACACCCTCTTCTCTACTGTCCCCAGCCCTAAAACATCTCTGGGCTTAGACATACAGACTATAATTTTACATCTTATGAATCACTTGGTAAATATAACTAGGCATTAGAAAGTCATTTGAAATGGATATTTTATTGGGCTTGAAAAATAGAACAGGGATAAAGAGCAACTTATTACCATTTCCTCAATACCAACCCCACAAAACTGTCTTACCTCCCCCCTGCATTGAACTGGCCAATGCAAAATCACTTTCACAGACAAATTGTTTAGAAGACAGAGGAAATGTCTATTAAATGTCTACTAAAACTGAACTGCAATATATTCTGTAAAAAAGTTCATAAACCGGGACTTTAAAATATCCCTTTACTCTAGGCTGATTTATGAAAATAAGACTAATAGAAACCAAACAGTTATCACTACTACTAATAAACAAGCCTAACCAATTTTGTGATGATAGGTTGTGAGATTCTAGCAGCCTTTCACAGTAAGGTTTTCCTTTATTTTCAGATCAGCAGTTCCTTAATCTTGCACAGCTAAAGACCTTTCGATTTCCTTTAATTTTGGCGAATATGCAGAAGAGTGAGAATGTCTGCACGGGGTAGGGGGGGAGAGGAGGGGATGGAAACAGGAGCTAGGCAGGGGAAAGATAAGTAAAACAGATGAGTGTAAGTTTTGAAACAGCTTTTTAATTCATCCCGCCGGAAGCAAGGCTTCAGGAGAGGGAAACATGAAGGAACAATTTTCCATTCTCTGGTAATACTTGTAGTCAGTGCACAGACACCAAGAAATTTTGTGCTAAATCCTACCCAATTCCAAAATAGCACTTGCTTAGTCCTCCTAAACTTACAGAGTTAACATATGCCATAGTCTGTTTTCAACCTTTGGGCAAGGGAAGGAATATCAGACAAGCAGTTGATTTTGAACTCTCCCCAGAGCCTTAGCTGTCAGGTAATGCTTCACTGTGGACTCTCAGTCTTCTCCTTCTCCACCTGTGTCTTCTCAAAGCTGCTCCTCTTGTCTTTACCTTCATATGTCCTTTTCTTTTGGACTCAGCCCTTTTCTCCGCTACAGATAGAATTCAAAGCTCATTTGCCCCAACTCTGGATTTAGAGGAAGCAGAGGTAATTTTGACTTGGGAGCAAAAGCATATGCAGGCAAGCTCTTCAAAGCGCGAAGTGGGCTTTGTACAATCATTGCCGCTCACTTGCAAAACCCACCACTCCTCCTCCTTCCCATCACATACCTGGCTCCAGAATAAATGCAAAATTAAACCCTACACCTATCCTGGCTCACCCTTGGCCTGTAAAGAGGCAAAGCAAAGTGTCAGATCCTGAGGCCTATTTCACGAACTCACCAATGAAACCAACAAGAAACACTGGGGAGACTTTCTGCCCTGAAAGCATACCGGACAGGTCTGACATGGGCCAGGAAGGTTTTCCTTAGTTTGCTCAGGGGTTCTCAAGACTGAGCATCAGCAGCATGGACCCTGGGTCGGGGGGGGGGGGGGGGGGGGAAGCCTAGTGATCTGGGTGTGTCCAGGGAAGCAAAAGCAAGAGGGCCCCCCCAGCACCTGGTCAAGTGCGTTTAATTGTTTGTGTGGTATGTATTTGTTTACTTTTTCTTAGGAGATGGACCATTCCCATCGATTTCTGATTGTTGGAGCGGGAGGCTGAACCCGGAAATGGAGAAACTAAAATGCTACCAAGTTGTGAGAAAGAGAAAGAGAAAAAGTGGGAAAGGAAGCCTTGCCTCCGCGCTTTGGCCCACCGAGATTCTCCTCCTTTCTTCCCGTCCTCAAAAGCCTGAGGGCTTCTTGCTCATCCTCAGGCATGCACTGGTAGGTCCTTTCTCTCCCCCTTTCCTTCACCCCCCCTTTCCCCACAGTCTCCGACTCAGCGCTCCCACCAACCTTCTGTTCCTTCTGCCCAGCTGCTCTCGGCCCTCCTGGCGTCCTCCTGCTAGCCTGCATCTACCTCTCTGCCCAGACGGAGGGTCCCCAGGAAGGCCAGGAAAGGACTCACCCATGGTGGGAGAGGCTCCCCGCAGCTGAGTGCCAGGCAGACTCTCAGGGAAGGTCTCCGTCCCTCACTCTCAGGGATTCCAGGCTGTTCTCAGCGGGGTGGGAGGGAGGCGTTGTGAGCTGCATCTCCCAGCTCCCTCGGAGCTCCCAGCTTTCCCCTCGGAGTTAGATAACAGGAAAAATAGATAAGAGAAGTGGTTCATTAATTCAGCAAGCATTTTTTGGGGGGAGGGGTGCTTTGTGTACAAGTGGAAGGAAACCCTGTTGGAGAACGTGTCCCTAGTAGGACATTTTTTAAAAAGTCAATGTTCACAAGGTTCCAGAGATGCTTCCGGAAGGTCACTCAGAAGGACTGAGAGGGGCAGGAAACAAACTTAAGGAATCACCCTTTGTGGGGAAAAGTGCTGGCTTCACAGCAGGAGGCTTCTTCACCCCAAGTCTCTCTCAGAGGCTTCTCCTGCCCTCCTGAGGAGTAAGTACGCTGGCTGCTTCCCATGGCCAGCTTTGGTGCCATTGGCCCCTGAGGGTCAAAATCACAGTAATGGCAGTACTGCTCTTTCTAGTATGGCAATCCAAAATAACAGATTTTCTAAACACTGGTTCATGTAGAATTTCCAGAGCTCCTCACAACAGGAGCAGGTTGGCAGATCATGTAATAGTAAGAGAGAATTGAGACAATTGAACTCAGAGAGGTTAGAAATGGGCCCAGTCACCCAGCAAGGAAGGGGTATGTGATTCATTGATTCCTTATCTGGCCATAAAGAAATCACTACATTTTTAGAGTTGGAAGAATCCTCAGAATTCCAATCTCCTACCCAGAGCAGGTGATTATCTGTACTCTGTTTGAATACTTCCGGTATGGGGAGCTCATCACTCTACATTGCATGGAGATACAGCTCTACTGGCCGCCACACTTCCCTGTCCCCCAGATGATGCAGGATTGCAGGGCTGTGCCAGTCACACAGGAAGAAGTGGGATGGTGGCTGTGGCCTGATTGGAGACATCAGGCAGTCAGGTGGGAATTCTACCCTCTCAGGCCCTGCATGAGTTAGGGTGAATTTCATCTGTGGAGTCAGTATCTCCCAAAGGCAGTTCTTTCTTTCTTTCCTTTTTTATTTTTTTAATTCCTGTGTTTTTTTTTTTTATATTTTATTTATTTATTTGAGAGAGAGAGATCACAAATATGCAGAGAGAAAGGCAGGGGGGCGGGGAGCAGGCTTTCTGCTGAGCAAGCTCCATCCCAGGACCCCGAGATCATGACCTGAGCCCAAGGCAGAGGCTTACTTAACCCACTGAACCACCCAGGAGCCCCCAAAGGCAGTTCTTAATAAGAAGAAGGAGAAACACAGGACCTTTATATTTTAGCCTATTTCCCATTTCCTGGACTCTCAGAATCTTTACAACAATCTCTCTGCAAAGTGAGGAGAGAACGTGCAAGCGATAACTTTTTTTTTTTCCCCGCATGGAGACCAGGGAACCTGAAACATAAAAGGAAAGTGAACTGCCAGAAATTGAAAAGCACGTGTTCGGTGGAAAAGAAATGAGAGAGATGAAGGCCTGGGAAAAAGGGGAAAACACAAGGGGAAAATGAATATTTTTCCCTTCTAAGAATTTTCAGTTACGAATGTTTTCATAAGTGATGAATAAGGTGTCTATTATTGTTATCTGCCTTTACACTCTTCCCCCGCCAAATAGCTTGTAGAAACTAGGCCACAGGAAGATTTTAGTGTAAAACTCCCTGTGGTGTCAGATCATTAAAATTCCTAAAGAGTGAGCTGAACAGTATAAGGCTGAGATGCAGAAGCTTGGGTCCACGTTCTTTCTCCAAGGGCAGGGTGTCTGTGTGAGAGGACTGCCTTGTTCCCACATGGCTTCCCTTTATGGACTTTTAAAAAATCATCATGGTAAAATATACATAACCTAGAATTTACCATCAGAACCATTTTTAAGTATGTATCCTCTTCCCAAGCTGAAACTCTGTACTCATGGAACATTTAACTCCCCATTCCCCTTCCCCCAGCCCCGGCATAACCCTCATTCTCCTGTGTGTCTCTATGAATTTGAGTATTCTAGGTGGAAGATAAGTGGAATCATAAAGAATTTATCCTTTTATAACTGGCTTATTTCATTTAGTATAATGTCTTCAAGGTTCATCATGTTGTAGCATGTGCCAGAATTTTCTTCCCCTTTTAAGGCTGAAGAATATTCCGTCATATGGATAGATGGTTTTTGTTGACCCATTCATCCATGGATGGACATTTTGGCTATTGTGAATAATGCTGCTCTGAGCTTGGGTATGCAAATACCTGTTTTCAGTTCTTACGGGCATGTCATCAGAAGTGGAATTGCTCGACCATAAAACAGTCTATGTTTAGTTTCTGGAGGAACTGCTATACTGTTTCCCACTCCTTATGGAATTCTGATCTAAAATTTGGAGAGGAGCTATCCATCTTTTTAAGCAGCAAAGACCTGGAAGCAGCAACTTCCATTTATCCTAGTTAGGGTTCTGTCCGGGGGCAGACTGCCCTGCTTTCTCAGAAGTTTGTCAAAGAGAAAGATTTTGCAGTAAAGAAGGAGGTAGTGCATGAGATTCTCTTGTAAATTACACTGCAGCAGAAAGAACACTCACCTCTTTATTAAAAGATTAAGGGACATGCCTTCTGGAATCAAGGTGCAGTGACCACAGCATCTGGGTTTGAGTTCCAGCTCTGACATCTTTTTGCCTTGGTTTTCTACATGTGACCACAAGAACCCGGGAGCTTCACAGCATAACCGCTGGGGCTAGCAATGCCCAGGAAAGCAATGCAAGCTATAGACTGCACATTTTTGTGTGTGTTCAGAAATTTTAAAAATAAAAACAATCATGGGATAGTTAATGAAACTTCACATGTTTTCATTGCTCTCTCCATTTCTGATATTTTTCTGTATGTGTGTGTGAGGTGGAGGGAAGCCCATTTTGGTCCCCTGTGGTTTCAAACTTTCCAAAGGTTTTTATGTATTTGGGGGAACCTGAAACTTCACCATCCTGAACCTCGCTTGGGGCTCTATCCATCTGGTCCAGGCTAGCACAGGCCTTTCCTGGAAAAGGTAGGAGTCCGTGGCCCCTCACTGCCCAGAATGGTGAAGGGTGACATGGTGAGACAGGACCAGGGAAGCCAGCTATGCTTTGGGCTCAGAATTGCAAAGCCTCTTGCCAGCTACTACTCAGTGTGCACATCTGGAAAAAAGCAGAGTATCAGACATGCTAATGTGCTTGTCCTATTCAGTCAGAAGGTAACCCCAGAGAAGAAGATGACATAACTACTGATAAGAGCAGCCAGAACTCTCTAAAAATCACTCAAGACCTACAACAGGGAGAGAGCCTGAGACAGACCTTCTGAGGATCTGAGTAACACCTGTTCTTAGATCTGCTTTCTCTATACTTTAAAACATACACACACACATACAAACACACACACACACAGAGTTTTGATTAGCTTTTTATTATCAGTGTTACATATTTATTGCTAAAACTGAAAGTACTATAGACGGTAGAGATGCCTTGGTGGCTCAGTGGGTTAAGCGTCTGTCTTTGGCTCAGGTCATGATCCCAGGGTCCTGGGATCGAGCCCCGAATCAGAGTCCCTGCTCAGAGAGGAGTCTGCTTCTCCTTCTGCCTGCTGCCCACCCTGCTTGTTCTCTCTCTCTCTGACAAATAAAGAAATAAAATCTTAAAAAAAATAAAAGTACTCTAGAAGGTGGAAAGTGATAGTCTTTCTTATCACCTGCCCCTCTTTTCTCACCAAATAACTCTTAAATTCTGACTTCCCTTCTGAAGACTCTCCTTTCTCTGCAGTATTTGACGGTGAACTTATGATGAAGAGATAATCTCCAGGAATTACATTTCTTCCTCTTGCATGAGTAAATTAATTAACATCTTTCAGTATCTGTTTTCAAATCTATACAATGGGCATGATAATAGTTCTTATCTCGTAGGGTTCCTATGAGGGTTTTATTTATTTATTTTTTTTTTAAGATTTTATTCGTTCATTTGTTAGAGAGAGAGAGAGTGAGCATAGGCAGACAGAGTGGCAGGCAGAGGCATAGGGAGAAGCAGGCTCCCTGCTGAGCAAGGAGCCCGATGTGGGACTCGATCCCAGGACGCTGGGATCATGACCTGAGCCGAAGGCAGCTGCTTAACCAACTGAGCCACCCAGGCATCCCCCCTGAGGGTTTTAAAAAATATTTTCTTTTTTTAAAAAAGATTTTATTTATTTATATGACAGAGTCACAGTGAGAGAGGGAACACAAGCAGGGGGAGTGGGAGAGGGAGAAGCAGGCTTCCCACAAAGCAAGGAGCCCAATGTGGGGCTCAAACCCAGGACCCTGGAATCATGACCTGAGCCGAAGGCAGATGCTTAATGACTGAGCCACCCAGGTGCCCCAGGGTTCCTATGAAGGTTAAATGAGATGGGAAGCATTTAGTGTGAAGCCTGGCATTAAAATGAATGAATGAATGAATGAATGAATGAATGGATGGATGAATGAACAAATGAGTGAATGGATTAAGTGTTGTTAATATTATTAAGTGTGGGCAGAAGAGGAGGCTTGCATTTAGCTCAGTGACCCTGCTCTGGCCACCTGTGCCAACCTGTGTCCAGGCAGGAAATCTGTGAACAGTTGCTTGGCAAGTGCTGACCAGTTGTCCAAGAACACTTCTAGGCTTGGGAGCTGATGGCTATGTGCTTAGCAGGCAGCTCCTCCTACTGTGATGACAGTAAGTATCTCCTTGGGACCAGGAAGCCCTAGGGTGACTAGCTTTTGGTAAGAGTGGGTACCTTATTTGGGCCTGGGTCTTTAGAAGTTCTCCTTGACTCTAGAAGTCCCCGAAGTCCCCGTGGCCTGGGCAGAGGGGAGGACAATGGGAAAACAATGGTCTGTGGGGCCAGGTTCTGACTTAATTGCATTTCCACCCTGTTCTGACTTCTCTCTCTTCTCTAGCCTCTCTGTTTCCAAATTTCTTTTAAATTGAGATATAACTCACATTTCATAAAATTCACTCTTTGAGATTTGTTTTTTAAGATTTTATCTATTTATTTGACAGACAGAGATCACAAGTAGGCAGACAGGCAGGCAGAGGGCGGGGGGAAGCAGGCTCCCCGCTGAGCAGAGAGCCCGAGGCGGGGCTCAATCCCAGGACCCTGGGATCATGACCTGAGTTGAAGGTAGAGGCTTTAACCCACTGAGCCACCCAGGGCCCCTCATAAAATTCACTCTTATAAAATGTACCGTTCAGTGATTTTTAGTATATCCACAGGCTGTGCAACCATCACTACTATCTAAATCCGGAACATTTCCATCACCCCACTGCAATTCGACTGGATTCACTAGATGTTTACTGAAAGTTTCTTCAGTAAAATCCCAGGCTCTCTAGTTAGAGCAGTCCTTGGGGTTTTATTAGTCTCAGTTCATTGCAGCTTGATCTTCTGTGTCTGCACCCCCAGTCTCCCTTCCTCTTGTCCTGCACTTGGACTTGACGAGCCAGGTCCCTATGAATGGCTACCATTCCTTAGGTTCTCATCATGTACCAAGCATAAGGCTGAGCACTTCGTGTGCATTTTCTCTTACCCTTTTATCTAACTCCACGGAAGGGCCTTGAACTCGGGACTGCTAGCTTCAACCCTGATACTCTTCTTGCCGTGTCAGCGGACTCTGAACCTCACTGGGCCCTTCCTCAAGGATGTTCTCTTCGTGCTCTCTGCTAGGTAATACTTGTGTAGCAGTTTACAGTTTGGCAAGCACTCACTTCTGCTCTCTCATGTGACCCATTAAACTTGTGTGTTCAAGAGCCAAAATTCTTTCCCTCCTTGGGAAATAGATCCCTCTTCCCCAACTAGATCCATCAGATTCCAGGCGTTTCAGTCGTGTCCAAGACCAGGGCAACATTTTGTTATTCTCACTTAGACTACATCCTACTAGATCAGTCTTTTCATAAAGCTGGGGTTCAATGTGTACATATTTGCAAGCTCCTATCTGTCGTGTTATATAAATTGCACATTTGGGTTTGCTTGTTTCTCCTTGTGGAACATAAAGTCTGCAGGGTTAGGGACTGTCTGAAAACTTCCTTTTTTTTTTTTTTTTAAAAGATTTTACTTATTTATTTGACAGACAGAGATCACAAGTAGGCAGAGAGGCAGGCAGAGAGAGAGAGGAGGAAGCAGGCTCCTCGCTGAGCAGGAAGCCCGATGCGGGGCTCGATCCCAGGACCCTGAGATCACGACCTGAGCCGAAGGCAGAGGCTTTAACCCACTGAGCCACCCAGGTGCCCCTGAAAACTTCCTTTTTAAGGGAAGAGAGGACTTTTATGGAGTCCCAGCACTTGGCCTCTTTCATCCCTTCCTCAAGTGGCAGAATCCTCTTTTCTATGGGACATCTATTTTTACTGGCTTAGTTAGAAAAAGTGTCCCAAGTTGGCCAATTTGAAGATGCACTCAGAGTTTTCCTGAGAATTTCCAGCCAGGGCGAATGATGAAAAAGCCATCTGTCTCTTGGGCTTCCAGAGTTGGTGGAATGTGCACCTTCAAGGTCCACACATGGAAGAGGGTCTGCTAAGTAATGAGGACCTTGATGACTCATTTTGAACCCCTAGATGCAACTACCCCTTTACTAAGCAGATATGAATTTTTTTAGACACTTGCAATGGGATGAGTACCAACATAGGGCTGTACACACAGAATAATTTAGAATTTCATTAACTGGCTGGCCTGTATAAATGAGGAGGTTGTGGAATTGAAGAAACCGAATTTCCTTTTTTTTCATTGTGTGACAATTTCTATCAAATTCTAAGTGATCAAGCATCATTTGACATTACATACTTTAAAAGGAAGATAGTGCCATCATTGTTCTCATCTTTGGCCATTCTCTGTAGTTTATTAAAAGAGATGTGTACAATTAAAATAGAGGAGGGGCGCCTGGGGGGCTCAGTCAGTTAAGCATCTGCCTTAGGCTCAGGTCATGATCTCAGGGTCCTGGGATCAAGTCCTGCATTGGGATCCCTGCTCAGCAGGAAGTCTGCTTCTCCCTCTACCCTTCCCCCCCTGCTCATGATCTTTTCTCTCACTTTTTGTCTCAGATAAATAAATAAAATCTTAAAAAAAAGAAAAGAAAATAGAGGAAAGGACTCATTATAACCCAAATGTTCTTCCTCTTATAGGCCTTGGTCATAGGAAAGTCTCTTGGCTGCTAATACACCACTGAGTACATACAATAATGCTTATATAATAAGTTTATATAATTATTAAGTTTAATATATAAGTACATTAATGTTTAATATAATAAGATTATATATATTCACAGAAAGATTGAAAGATAGTACAGAGATGTTCCTTGTACTTTACAGTTTCCTTCATTGATTATATCTCACATAGATATAGTACAATATCAAAACCATGAAACTGGACAGTGTGTGTGTACTGTTCTGTGTCATTTTATCCTATGTAGATTCACATAATCCTGGCTACAGTTAGGATACGGAACTATAGCATCACCACAAAGACCCCCTGCCCCTTGTACTACTACTCCTTTCTAGTCGCACCCAACCCCCTCCCCAACCCCTGGCAACCACCAGTTTTCTCCATCTCCGTAATTCAGTTATTTTGAGAATGTTAAATAAAATCATACAGTACATGACATTCTGAGATTAGCTTTTTATTTTATTTTATTTTTTAAAAGATTTTATTTATTTATTTGACACACAGAGAGAGAGATCACAAGTAGACAGAGAAGCAGGCAGAGAGAGGGGGAAGCAGGCTCCCTGCCAAGCAGACAGCCCGATGCCCCTATTTGGGGCTTGATCCCAGGACCCTGAGATCATGACCTGAGCCGAAGGCAGAGGCTTAACCCACTGAGCCACCCAGGCACCCCTGAGATTAGCTTTTTAAAATCTTCATCATATCCTTGAGATCCATCCAAGTTGTTGCATATATCATTAGTTCATTTCTTTTCATTGTTGAGTAGAATCTCAGTACGGATGCACCACTGTTTATTTAACCAGCTGAAGGACATTTTGGCTGTTTTAACTTCTTGGCATTACAAATGGAGCTGCTAAAGTAATTGTGTATAAGTTTTTTTTTTTTTTTTTAAAGCAGGCTCCCCGCTGAGCAAGGAGCCTGATGCGGGACTCGATCCCAGGACTCTGGGATCATGACTTGAGCTGAAGGCAGACGCTTAACCAAAGGAGCCACCGGGCGTCCCTGTGTATAAGTTTTTGTGTGAACATAAGTTTTCATTTCTCTGGGATGAATGCCCAGGAGGGTGATTGCTGCATCAGAGGGTAATTGTATGTTTAGTTTTGTAAGAAACTGCTAACCTTTCTTCCTGGGTGGCAGTACCATTTTAAATTCTGCCATCAATGTGTGAGAGATCCAGTTTTTTCACAGCTTTGTCAGTTTTTGGTATCTCACTATTTTTTATTTTAGCTCTTCTGATAGGTGTATAGTGATATTTACCATGGTCTTAATTTGCACTTTCCTGATGGCTGGTGATGTTTCTCAAAAATCTTTTCATGTGCTTATTTACAGTTGTATATTCTCCTCAGTGAATTGTCTCTTCATGTCTTTTGACCGTTTTCTAATTGGGTAGTTTCATTTTTTCCCTGTTGAGTTTGAGTGTTCTTTATATATTCTAGATACGAATCTTTTGTCAGATATGTGGCTTGCAAATAAGTTTTTCCTGTCTCTAACTTGTCTCTTGTCTTATTTATTTATTTTAAAAGATTTTATTTATTTGTTTTGAGAGAGAGAGTGAGGGAGAGTGTGCGCAGGAGTGAGGGGGAGGGGCAGAGAAAGTGGGAGAAGCTGACTCCTGGCCTAGCATGGAGCTTGAAGAGATGCGGACCTTGATCCCAGAACCCTGGGATCATGACCTGAACCCAAGGCAGATGCTTAACCACCACCAACTGAGCCACCCAGGCATCCTTCTACTATGTCTTTTAATTTTCTTTATTTTTTTTTTTAATTTTTAATTTTTAAGTAATCTCTACAGCCAACAAGGGGCTCAAATTCACAACTCTGAGAGCAAGAGTTGCATACTCCATTGATTGAGCCAGTCAGATGCCCCTGTCTTTTAATCTACTTAAAAGAGTTTTTTACTTAGAAAAGTTTTCAATTTTTATGAAGCTCAATTTATTAACTGTCCATTTATGGGTCACACTTTTGGTGTCATGTCTAAGAAACCCTCATTAGATCCTAGGTTCTGAATATTTTCTGTTATGCTTTCTTCTAAAAGTTTTACACCTATGTGTTTTACATTTAAATTTATGATGATTCTTTTTTTTTTTTGAGTTAGGTTGTATAAGGTATGAGTTAGTTCAAAGTTTATTTATTGGTTTTACCTATGAATATCCAGTTGCTTCAGCACCATTTGTGGAAAGACTATCCTTCCTCCACGAATCGTACATTTGTCAAAAATCAGTGATTGTATTTGTTTGGGTCTATTTCTGGGTTCTCCATTCTGTTTCATTGGTCTTGCATCTATTTCTTTAAAAATACTATACTGTCTTGATTACTAGATATATAATAAGTTATTTATATATTCTAGATATGAATCTTTTGTAAGATATGTGGCTTGCAAATAAGTTTTTCCTGTCTCTAATTTGTCTCTTATTTTATTAATTTACTTGTTTTGAGAGAGAGAGTGGGAGAGAGTGTGCATAGGAGTGAGGGGGAGGGGCAGAGAAAGTGGGAGAATCAAGTGAAGTGATTTCTCCTATGTTAGCCAGCTTTTTCAAAGTTATTTATTTATTTTTTAGATTATTTATTTATTTATTTATTTGTCAGAGAGAGAGGGAGAGAGAGCAAACAAGCACAGGCAGACAGAGTGGCAGGCAGAGGCAGAGGGAGAAGCAGGCTCCCTGCCGAGCAAGGAGCCTGATGTGGGACTCGATCCCAGGATGCTGGGATCATGACCTGAGCCGAAGGCAGCTGCTTAACCAACTGAGCCACCCAGCCGTCCCTTTCAAAGTTATTTTAACTATTATAATTATTTTGCCTACCTACATAAATTTTAAAATAATCTTGTCTGTAGTCACAAAAACTCTTACTGAGATTTTTGCAAGAATTGCATTAAACCTAGATATGAATTTTGAGAGAATTGACATCTTTGCTATGTTGAGTCTTTCAGTCCATGAACATGGTATATCTCTCCATTTATTTAAATCTTTCTTATTTCTTTTACCAGTGTTTTGTAATTTTTATTATATAGTCTATACATGTTTTGTTAGACTTACTCTTAAGTATTTTTTGAGCAATTGTAAATAATATTGTACTTTTAATTTCAGTGTTCTCATGTTCATTGTAATACTTATAAAAATATAACTGTTAATAAAATAAAAATATATAATTGTTGATCTTGTATCCTATAACCTTGCTGAACTCATTTCTTAATTCTAGAAAATTATTTTTGTAGATTCCTTGGGGTTTTATATGTAGATGATCATGTCATCTGCAAATAGGCATACTTTGTTTCTTCCTTTCTGATCTGCATTCCTTTTATTTTCTTTATTTGCCTTACTGTTCTGGATAGACCTAGTACTATGTTGAACAGAAGTGGTGAGAGTGGATATACTTGTCTTATTCTATCTTAAGGAGAAAGCATTCAGTCTTTTACCATTAAGTATAATGTTAACTATAAATGATCTTTTATAAATGATCTTTATCAAATTGAGGAAATTCTCCCCTACTCTTGGTTTTCAGAGAGTTTTCTTTGTAAATGGGGTCAAATTTTGTCAAAAGACTTTTTCTGTGCCAATTGATATGATCATATTATTTATCTTTTTGTGTTTATTAATGTGGCAGATTATACTGATTGATTTTCAAATATTGAACCAGCTGTGATTCCTTGGAATAAATCTCACTGGTCATGATGTGTAATTCCTTTTATATAATGCTGTATTCTATTTACTAATATTTTGTTAAAGATTTTGCTTTTATTTATTTAATTTATTTATTTAGGATTTTGCTTTTATATAAATGAAGGATATTAGTCTCTAATGTTCTTTTTGTGCCTTTCTTAGTGTTGTTTTGGTATCAGGGTAATACTAGCCTTAGAAAATACATTGGGAAATGTCTCCTTCACTTCTGTTTTTAGGAAGAGATTGTGTAGAATTGGTGTCATTTCTTCATATTCATAATATTTGGTAGAATTATCCAATAAAATAATCTGGGCCTGGATATTTCCTTTTTGGATATTAAATTACAAAGGTAATATTCTTAAGAGTTATAGGGCTATTCAAATGACATATTTAATAGGAAGTAAGTTGTTGTAGTTTGTTCTTTGGCGAATTGGTCCATTTCATCAAAGTCATCAAACTTGTGTGTGTAGAATGGATCATAGTATTCACTTTTTGTCTTATGATGTCTATAGGGTCTGAAATAATATTCGTTGTTTCATTTCTGATCTTGGCAATTTGTCTCTTCACCTCCTTTTAAAATTTTCAATTTTGCTAGAGTTTTGTCAATTTTACTGATTTTTTTTTGCAGAACCAGGTTTTTATTCCATTGATTTTTTCTCTATTATTTTTTTAATTTTCAAATTCCATTGATATCTATTTTTGCCTTCATAATTTCCTTTCTTTAACTTGCATTGCATTTATTTCACTCTGATTTTTCTAGTTTCTTGAGGTGTGAGCTTAGATTATTTATTTGAGAACTTTTTCTCTTTTCAATACAAATGCTTAGTGTTATAAATTTCTTTCTTAGCACATAGCTTCGGCTATGCCCCTCAAAATTTTTCTTAAAAAATTATATCCTCCTTTACAAATTGAAGAATTAAGTCACAACAAGATTACAGTTCCAGGCACACAACTAGCCAGTGGCAGAGAAACCTCTGTCTCAAGGACTAGTTATTTCTCCTATATTCTATAGCTTACCATGTGATTTTATTTCACTTTACCACGTGCTTTTTTTCTTTTTATTATTTATTTATTTATTTTTAAAAGACTTTATTTATTTATCAGAGAGAGAGAGAGAGAGAGAGTGCACACAAGCAGGCAGAGTGGCAGGCAGAGGCAGAGAGAGAAGCAGGCTCCCTGCCGAGCAAGGAGCCCGATGTGGGACTCCATTCCAGGACCCTGGGATCATGACCTAAGCCGAAGGCAGTGGCTTAACCAACTGAGCCACCCAGCCATATCCTTTTTTTTTTTTTTAATTTTAATTGTTTTTTAAGTTGAAGTATAATTAGCATACAGTGTTACATTAGTTTAAGGTGAACAATATAGTGATTCACTAGTGAACACTAGTATGTTAATCAGTGCTCATCAAGATAAGTGTACTCTTTTTTTTTGTTAGTTTTGGAGGTAGAATTTAGTGATTCATCAGTTGCATATAACACCCAGTGCTCATTACATCAAGTGCCCTCCTTATTTTTTTTAATTTAAATATTTTATTTATTTATTTGACAGACAGAGATCACAAGTAGGCAGAAAGGCAGGCAGAGAGAGATGGGGGGGAAGCAGGCTCCCTGCTGAGCAGAGAGCCCGATGCGGGACTTGATCCCAGGATCTTGGGATCGTGACCTGAGCCGAAGGCAGAGGCTTTAACCCACTGAGCCACCCAGGCGCCCCTCAAGTGCCCTCCTTAATGCCCATCACCCAATTATCCTTTCCACCCACCACCCCTCTAGCAACCCTCAGTTTGTTTCCTAGAATTCAACATCTCTTATGGTTTGCCTCCCTCTTAGTGCTTTTTAAAAACATTGAGATATAATTGAGATAAAATATATTAGTTTCAGGTGAACAATGTAGGGACTTTATATTTGTTTATATTGTGAAGTGATCACCATAAATAAATCTAGTTAACATCCATCACTTTACATAGCTACAATTTTTTTCTTGTGAAGACAACTTTTAAAACTCTTAGCAATTTTCAAATATACAATATAGTATTATTAATGATAGTCACCATGCTGTACATTACATCCCATGACTTATTTATCTTATAACTAAAAATTAGTATCTTTTGACCCTCTTCACTCATTTTGCCCATCTCTCATCCCCCACCTCTGACAACCACCAATCTGTTCTCTGTATCTATGAGTTCATTAAAAAAAAATTCCACATATAAGTAAGATTATATGGCATTTATCTTTCTTTGTATGACTTATTTTGCTTAAATAATGCCCTCAGGCTCCATCTATGTTGTCATAAGTGGTAAGATTTCATTCTTTTTTATGGCTGAGTAATATTCCATTGTGTATATACAATACTTTCTTTATCCACTCTTCTGTTGGTGGACACAGGTTGTTTCCCTGTTTTGGCTATTAAGAATGATGCTGAAATGAAGATGGGATTGCATGTATCTCTTTGAATTAGTATTTTTTTTTTAAAGACTTTATTTATTTATTTGACAGACAGAGATCACAAGCAGACAGAGAGGCAGGCAGAGAGAGAGGAGGAAGCAGGCTCCCCGCTGAGCAGAGAGCCCCATGCGGGGCTCGATCCCAGGATCCTGGGATCATGACCTGAGCCGAAGGCAGAGGCTTTAACCCGCTGAGCCACCCAGGTGCCCCTGAATTAGTATTTTTATCTTTTAAACTTTTTATGTTGCATTTTCATTCAATTTTGTATATTTTATTATTTTCCTTGAAACATCCACTTTGAACCATGGATTATTTAGAAGTGTATTGCCAAGTTTCCAAGTATATGGAAATTTTCCAGTTATTTTTCTGCTATTGATTTCTTGTTTTTATTTCATCATGGTCAAAGAACACATTCTGTATGATTTCAATTCTATTAAATTTGTTGAAGTTTGTCTTATGAGTCAGGATATGGCCTATATCAGTTCCATGGACATTTGAATAAAATGTGTATTTTGATGTTGTATAAGTGTTGATTATATCCTGTTGGTTAATGGTGTTCTTACTGTGTGTGTGTGTTTTTTTTTAAAGATTTCATTAATTTGACAGAGAGAGAGAGAAATCACAAGTAGGCAGAGAGGCAGGCAGAGAGAGAGGGGAAAGCAGGCTCTCCGCTAAGCAGAGACCCCGATGCAGGGCTTGACCCCAGGACCCTGAGATCATGACCTGAGCTGAAGGCAGAGGCTTAACCCACTGAGCCACCCATGTGCTCCCTTACTGTTTTTAAAAGTGTTTTTTTTTTTTAAAGATTTTATTTTTATTTATTTGTTAGAGAGAGAGAGAGCGAGCACAGGCAGACAGAGTGGCAGGCAGAGGCAGAGGGAGAAGCAGGCTCCCTGCCGAGCAAGGAGCCCGATGTGGGACTCGATCCCAGGATACTGGGATCATGACCTGAGCCGAAGGCAGCTGCTTAACCAACTGAGCCACCCAGGCGTCCCTAAAAGTGTTTTTAAAAGGATCTCTTTGTACAACTTTTTTAGTAGGTGCATAGGTATTGCATTATATGTACATAACTTATCACTATCTACTATCTACAAAAGAGTGACCTAAAAAAAAAAAGAAATTCTAAATATTCAAAGAGAAGGAAAATCTATTATATTTACCTTTATTTGTGTTGTTCTTTCTCCCTTCCTGGTATCCCAAGATTTTTTCTTCCTCTGTTTCCTTATTGTTTAGAGGACTTTCTTTAGCCATTCTTTTAATGTAGGTCTTCAGCAAAAAATTCAATTAGTTTTCCTTCATTTGAGAATGCTTTCATTTACCCTTTTTCCTATTGGATATTTTTGCTGAATATAGAATTCTGAGTTAACAATATTTTTCTCTTAGCATTTAGAAAATAGTATGCCACTTTCTTCTGGCCTCCATGGTTTCTGCTGAAAAAAATGCTGTCATTCCAATTGTTTTTCCCCACAGGTGAGTGTCATTTTTCTCTCACTGTTTTCAAGACTTTATTCTTTGTCTTTATTTTTCCAAAGTTTGACTATAATGAAATTTGATGTGAATTTTTTGAAACTTATCCTGTTTTGAGGTTGAGTCATTTTTTTTTAATCTATAAGTTTCTGTCTTTTGCCAAATTTGGAAATTTTCATATATATTTTTTAATACTTTTTTAGCCTTGCTCTATTCTCCTCTCTTCCTGGACTCCAGTGACATAGATGTTGTTTTGTTGTTATTGTCCCATCATCTCTGAAGTTCTCTCCATTTTTTAAGTCTGTTTTTTCTCTGTTGTTCAGATTGGGTAATATTTATACTGTTCTTTTTTTAAAGATTTTATTTCACTTTGTTCATTTTATTTTATCTTTTTAAAGACTTTATTTATTTATTTATTTATTTATTTATTTATTTATTTTTGACAGAGAGAGACAGAACCAGAGAGGTAACACAAGCAGGAGGAGTGGGAGAGGGAGAAGCAGGCTCCCCGCTTAACAGGGAATCCGATGTGGGGCTGGATACCAGGACCCCAGGATCATGGCCTGAGCCGAAGGCAGCTGCTTAACCAACTGAGCCACCCAGGCGTCCTGCTAAGACTTTATTTTTAAGTACTCTCTACACCCAACATGGGGCTCCAATCTACAATCCTGAGATTAAGAGTTGCATGCTCCACTGACCAAGCCAGACAGGCACCCCTATTGTTCTATTTTTAAGCTCACTGATTCTTCCTTTACTCCCCTCCATTCTGTTCCTGAATCCACCCACTGAATTTTAAAGTTTGGTTACTGTATTTTTTTAGTTCTAAAATTTCTATTTGGTTCTTCTTTACCTGCTTTCTTTTGCTAAGAGTTTCTACTTTTTCGTTTGTTTCAAGCGTGTTTGCAATTATTTATTGGAGAATTTCTATTGTGAGCTTCTATAAAATCTGTGTCAGATAATTCTAATGTGTGTCATTTTTGTTGGTTGTCTTTCCTTATCAAGATGGATTTTCCCTGGTTCTCCATATAAGGAATGATTTTCAACTGAAACTTGGACATTTTGCATACCACATTACACGACAGGATCTTATTTAAATCTTCTGTTATACTAGGTTTCTGACACTGCTGGAAATTCAGGCTCCCCAGTATACCTCTACTGATGCCACTCTGAGATCGTCAGAGGTATGTTGTTACTCTGTGTGGCCACCACTTATACAAGAAAAAGGATGGTCTCATTGTCAGTGTGTGGTGGTTAAAGTCCTGACTCCATTAGGCTTCTTGGACACCGTTCCAGTTGAGCGTGTTGTTGCTTTGTTGCTACGGGGTAGGGTTGTGAGACCAAGTTTCCTCTGTGATTTTCATTGACAATGGAAAGTGGGGGACTTCACAAAAAAATGTTAAACTTTATTGAGGTAGTAGGAAGAGGTGGAATAAATGGAGAAATATACTATTCTTTTAGATGAGAAAATTCAATATTGAAAGATACATTGATATTTTAGAACTTCACAAATTTATATGACATTTATTCAAAACACTAAAGGAATAAAAATAGCGATGAAAGAAGAGTCATCACAGGGAACTTGACCACTAAATGTTAAAATGTATTATAAAGCTGTAATGAGAGCAATGAGGCATTGATGTAATAATTTGCAGAAAGATCAATGGAACAGAAATAGGTAGTCCAGAAATATGCATAGGTGTTTGCTACATTATAAATGTGGCATTTCAGAAAGAACAGATTATTCAATAAAAGTGTTTAGAAAACTGCTAACCATTTGTAAACAAATGTAAACATTTGAGACAAGTGCTATCTCACACTATATATATAAAATTTAGTTGGGTAGAATATATAAAAAATAAAACCACAAAAGTTGTAGAAAACATACACTGAACATTTATGTAACCTCAGGGAAGGAAAGTGACAGATATATGAAAAGCTCTCATAGATCAGTAAGAACAAGACAAGGCTTTGATACAAAATTAGATGAAAGATATGAACAGACATCCCACACAAAAAAGGAATAAAAATTGCCATACAGAGTTTTAATTACCTGGCAGAGACCAATGTGGGGGCTCGATTTCATGATCCTAATATCAAGACCTGAGCCAAAACCAAGAGTTGGACACCTAACTGACTGAGCCACCCAAGCACCCCCAGACTGTGCTTTCTGAACAACTAAAGTTATCAGATAAAATTACCAAATCATCTGGCCAGTAGAGACTATAGCATTTGGATAGAGATGCCAGGTAAAATTCAGGCTATATGGGACATAGACTAAAATATGATTTGTTTGTCTGAAATTCCTGTTTAACTGGGTGTCCTGTGCTTTTATTTGCTAAATGTGGCAACTCTAAATATGGAGAAGCCACTAAGTGGGGTCTGTAGGTGGGGCCATGTGTGGATGGGGTTGGTGTATAAATGGGGGTGTCTTTATAGTAGGTACTTAGGGCACTGCATTATGAAAGTACCCTGTTCCAAAATTTGGATTAGTACATTATGACAACCCAGAGTTAATAAATTAATATTTAATGAAAGTGGCCTATGAATTGAGTCATGAAGGATGGTGGATTTCTCAGGAATATTATCCAAGTACATAACATAAAATGTTGGACATAATCCCTGCCTGCTCCACCTACTATTCCCATAATTCCTGTTTTATGATTTGTTTTTCTCAAGTCACTCATGCACACTAATTCACGGATGCCTCAGAGCCTCCCTCCATCAAGCTGGCCTGTGACTAAGCCGAGGGGGATCGAGTCCACAGACTAACTCACTTGGTGCTGTTTTCAGGCTGAAAGGGAAGGAGCTGGGCCAGGAGGAGCCATGCTGAGTTGGTGTTTTTCTGGGAGTAAAGTCTCCTCTTAGGAAGGTGAATGAACTCTTTTCTTGCCTTGCTCTACAAGTCACCTTTTCCTGGTCGCTTGGTAGAGAGTGCACCCTCTGACAGCCTATAGTCACAGGATGATTTGTTCCCAGTTATTGAATAGTGTGACACTAGAGAGTCAACATCTCAAAGGGCATGCTCTTTTCATTAAAATTGAAAACAACC
>RCUC01130060.1:0-22906 GCA_003697995.1 Taxidea taxus jeffersonii | reverse complement strand
GGGAGCGCGCCTCAGCCTCACGCGGACTTTTCGCCGACAGACGGAGCTGGGAAGCTCTGCGGTGGCTGCAGTTGAAGGGCAAACAGAGCTCAGGAACAGGGAAAACAAGCTGTATTTACTCAGCCTCTTTGCAGCCTAGCTCCTTGCCTAGCAGAGGGCGGCAGCTGGGGGAGGTAAGTGATAGGGGAGCCTCTGAAATTGCTTTCCCCATCACCGAGAGGGACATGCACTCTCTTCCAGAAAATGGGGCGAGCCCCCCGCAGCTGGCCCAGGGGAGCTGTCTTCTGTTTGGGAGGGCTGTGCTGCGCTGTGAGCAGCCTTGTGGTGAGCTTTGCATGCTGCCGGGTGAGGCTGGCGGGCAGATGGGTGGCCTGTCCTCCCCCGTTGGGGAGACTTCTGAGCTCAGGAACAGAGTCCAACTTCTAACTTCTAAGGACGAACTTCCCGAGAGGTGCCTGGTCCTGGAGCTGGTTGTAGATCACGGTTGTTGTGGGGCTGTGCTGTGCACTGGGGGACGGTTGGCAGCATCGCTGGTCTCTAGTCCCTAGATGCCAGGAGCATCCCACACCATAGTGACAAGCAAAAATGTCTCCAGGTGTTTCCAGGTGCCTACTGATGGGGCCAGAATGCCCCCAGTTGGGAAGCATGTACTTTTTGGAGAACAATAAACCCTGCCCCACCCCCTAAATTGATCAGTACTGTTTAGGAAGAGCGCAGGTAGGAAGACAGATGACACTTCTTTTTTTTTTTAAGGTTCTATTCATTCATTTGACAGAGACACAGTGAGAGAGGAAACACAAGCAGGGGGAGAGGGAGAGGGAGAAGCAGGCTTCCCACCGAGCCAGGAGCCCCACAGAACTCGATCCCAGGACCCGAGCCGAAGGCAGATGCCTAACAAGTGAGCCAACCAGGCACCCCAGATAACATGTTTCTAACATTTGGATACCAGGGTGCTTTATTAGCTACAACCTCATGACACTGCCATCCTTTCTGGATGTCCACATGGTCGAATCACAACAATTTCCTGGGCTTCAAACTAATCCTGGCCCCTGAAATCAGATTTGCCTAAAACTCAGTCATGAGGAGCCTTGGGTCATGACCTATATTGTTTATGAAACACCCCGAGAAGTGCCCTCTGCAAGGAGTTGCCTTATTTAAGGCAGATAGGTGGGAGGGACGGGGGGAAGAGAGCCCAGGAATGGAGGCAGACACATCCAGAAATCTCTGAGAGGAGAATGGGCCGGGATAGTTTTACCCTGTCCAGGCTGTGGGAAAGGAAGATTCCCACTGGAGTCCTTTAATGGAGGGACCATTCTGAAACTGAGGGCAGGAGGGGGAAGTCCTGCTGGGGGAGAGGCTGACCTTAGCCGTCTTAGAGCAAGCCTGAACTGGAGCCGTCCTGCCCCCTCTGTGATTTAGGGGCAGGGGTGAAGGACAGGGGCCACTCTAGGAGCAGTTGGGGACTCACCTTAGGGATTTGGGAACAGCCTGAGTTGACTGCATTTTGGAGGAGAGAAGCCGGCCAAGGCCGACTTTGTCTTGGATGATTTCCCTTGGCAGGTTGCTTACCCAGGAACCTGCTCCTTGGGTTCGGTGAAAGTTATCACTCCTTGAGAAGGGCTTGGGCACCTCCTCCTTCCCCTGGTACTGGCCTCTTTGGGTGTTGCCTCCTTTGCTCACATCACTTTTGGCCTAACCATGCCCTGTTCTCTGAATTAGCCCAGCACCATGTGGAGGGAACTAGGGTTGCAAAGCTCCATGATCTCTGGGCTAAGAGGTTCTGCTCCCATGTGGGGGAAAGAGCTGACTGTCTGCTTCTGCTTTTCCTTTCCTTTAATAGCTCCTCGTTCAGAGCGCTGCATGTAGTGGGCCCTGGATGAGGGCTTTTCTGGGGCCTGGGTGGGTGATTTACTCTGTTCGAAGTGGCCTCGCCTAGCCAGGAGCTCATCAAGAGGGCTGGGTCCGTGGGCCAGCCACGCAGTGTGGACTCATCATCACCTCTCTTAGGATGGCAACCCCCCTGCTCAGACTCAACAAATACCTTCATCCATTGGTGCACTTTTTAAGTGAGAGGGAGGAAGCAAAATAAAGAAGAAAGATACTCAGGGTGTTTCCTTCTGACTCCTGTGAGTGGTTCCCTAGCGCCCACCTGGGTTTTAGGTCAGATGTACTGGGCCCCTTTTCAGGAAGCCGAAACTCCAGAAGAGGGTTCATGCCCCCATACTTCCCCAGGTGTGAATTCATCAGGAACTGGAGAAGACCAAAGCTTCAGGGCCCTTCCTTGCGCAGCCTCTTTCGAGACCCCGGACCTAATTTGTATTTTATGATTTTGGATATGCTTTGCATTGTAAAAATTGTATGGCTTCAGGTCTTGCAAAATGTGGACCTGCTTCCGTTGGCCTGTGGAATAAAAACCACTGCCCCCAGTAGCCCAGCTTCTTCCCGGTTTTCACTAAGGTGGGCTGGGAAAGGCACAAGGCTCCAGAGTGCCACAGGGCTCAGAAGGGTGGATAAAGGGGGAGCAGTAAATGGAGCAACTCTGCATGGGCCCTGACCTCCCCTCTCCCACCCCGGTGAAATCCATGCCAGCTCGGTAGATGAAGCAGTGAGAGTCCCCCTTTAATCTGGCCTCCTTTCTTCCTTCTTCCAGTGGTAGCATCTGTGGGGCGGGGGGTGAGGTGGTGGGGTGGGGTAGGGTGTGGGGTTGGGGACACACAGTTGAGTGGGGCACCAGGGAAGTGTGGGGTTCAGGAAGAGGTTTTCCAGGAGGCTTTCCTGGGCTATGGGAATATGTCGAACACACCAGCTCCCTAGACCCGAAGGAGGCTCCCAGGGACTGGGATGTCGTCCTGCGGTGTGCCTGTTAGAGATCTGCCATCATCTCTTTTCCCGCTTCCGTGCACATGGGGCTGCAGGTCTGCTGGGGGACCGAGGGTCAGACTGGGATGGCTCCCGAGCAATTTTGATTCCCTCTCCCTTCCTTCCCGGCGCTCCCCCTCCTCCCTCGTTTGTGAGTGTAATTAGAGTGCCGGCTGCTGGCCCGCTCACAATGGGAGGGAATTCCTCCTCCCACTGCCTTTGTGGGTAGCACGAAGTGGACACTCTATTCTTCTGTGCTTCCTGCCTTGCAAGGACTGACCAGGGTCACTCGCAGTCCTGTTCAACAGCTGCTGGGCCTCACCCTGGTGGCAAACAAGGCCATTCCAGGCCCATCCATCAGTGTGGCCTGACAAGTGTTTGGGGGCCTGCCTGGGTGAAAGATGGGAAGTGAGCGTAGGCGTGGCCCCTTCTTCACCCAAACTCCAAACCTAATTTGTCCAGAGGCCCTGTGTCCCCCCACTCCGCTGCAGGGAGTGACAGAACCAGGGTCGAAGAGGCTCAGTCATCCCCGTGTTGTCCTCTGCCCCGTGGCCATGCCTGCTTTTTTTTCTTTCCCACTCACTCATTCGGTATTAATTGATGGCCTGCTCAAGCTGGACCCAAGGCTGCGTTGTCAACCTCTTTATTTAAATAGCTACCATTTGGTGCTGATGGATGCCGAAAAGATTGCTCGGTTCTGGAGAAAAGGAGGGATATTTTTTCACCATTTGAAGATGTCTAAAATCCAGCTCAAGGGTTTGGCTTTTTCAATAGGTGATGCCATCTCTTCCTAGGGTTCTACACAGAGAATCGGATTTCAGTTAGCCACTCCGCTCTTGAGAAATCAACATCAGAAACCCAAACCTTTTGTTTCTTCCCTTTTTGGCCATCACTCCCCTCAGTAGTACTAGGGAGCCATGTGCATTTAGGGCAGACACCCCCAGCCCTTGTAACTCTCATGTCTGCTGTTAAGAAGAGAGGCAGAGGTGACAAGTAGAGATGAGTTATGGGTGAAGTAACCTTCTTCTTTAAACCTCTGCCTGCCCTGAGAACTAGTTCTGGGGATTGGTAAACTCTGGAGCTAGGACAACTTGTGAGGTTGATCTTTAAAGAGGGGACAGGGAGGGGTGCCTGGTGGCTCAGTGGGTTAAGCATCTGCATTTGGCTCAGGTCATGATCCCGGGGTCCTGGGATGGAACCCCACATTGGGCTCCCTGCTCTGCGGGGAGTCTGCTGTCTGCTTCTCCTGCTCTTTCTCTCTCAAATAAATACATGAATTCCTAAAAAAAAAAAAAAAAAAGAGATGGGATGGAGGGGTGGCATTGGTGGGGTGGGGACCATGAGTGGGTGTGGTGGTGAACCCATAATGTCTTCGACCCGAGTTTCTCCAGTATCTGTAGAAGCCATTGTGCTACTATCCATATATTTTGTGAAATGGTTGCCTAATTCATAAAAGCCTTTGTCATTTGTGTTTTCTGCATCAGAGGAAATTAAAATACAATTACAATCACGTGTCAGTTGAGGACATTATTTGACCTAAAAGGGATTCTCATGGTTAAAAAGTTCACTCATGTTCTAGGAAATAAAATACGAATGTGCATTCTGTGTCTGTTTTTTTTTTAAATCTTGGGAGATAAAACAGAAACCACAGAAGCCGGCTGTGTAGTAAAAACTGCCTAATCTGTCTTTCACATTGAGATCATTTGCCTTTCAGCAGCGCACATAAGCCCTGAGCTGTGCATGGACCCGCTCTTATCAGCAAAATGGCTTTTTCAGAGGATCTCTCTCCGAGGCCGGGTTAGTGGGGTAGGACTCTCAAGGACGAAAGGCGGAAAAGGAAAGTGAATCTTCCCGCAGCGACCGGAGTGTAGAGAGACCTTCAGATCCCTGGGCACACCTCAGCTCTTTGCCTCCTGGTCCGGTTGCCCTCGTTTCGCCGTCGGTTATGGATTTTCCTTGTTTTCCCTTTGGTCGGATGGATTGTGGATGTCTGAACACGAGCCTGTTCCTCACCTGGACTCATCCTGCATTTTTCCTGGGGTCGTAAGGGGCTTGTTTGAAGGACCTGACGTGGCACGGATGCTGGGCAAACGGGCAGGGGCAAAGGCAACTCTTTGTGCCTCGTCGTGCCTGGGCTAAGTAGGCCTTTCATTGGACGAGTCAGCACTTTTTGTTGCTGCCAGACCCTTCAGGCTTGATCCAGTATTAGCCACACTTTGAGGTGGGCTGGAGGGGAGGGTATATATGCCCGGAACGGCTTCCAGAGGGGACAAACTGAACACTGCCTCCTTTGGTTCCTGAATTTGGGAGATCTGCTAAGGAAAACAGAAGCTTGTTAGTCTCCATCCTGGCGATAAGTAGAATATATAACCGGAGATGGTAAAAACCCTTTAGGAAGTTCCCACTTAACACATTTGCTTCTATGATTCTTCACATTTTTTACATCCTGCCCTTGATTTTCTATTTCCTTCCTATGAAATTTTCATGAGTTGGTTCCTTTTGAAGAAAGAAATCTTAAATCACACATAATTATATTTACTCAGACTCTACTTAATGTGTGAACTCATTGGAACCAAAAGGGGACCGCTCTACTAGGAAATCCCAGATTCAGTCCAAGCCTCCAAATGGGGTATGTCAGGAGCAGAAACCCACTGGGCATGGGGTGTGGTTTTCAGATTGCAAAACTGCCCTTGTGAGCTCGTCGGTGGTGCTTGGCTGGCTAAAAAACAGCATGTCTACTAACTTTTGCAAGTGACAAAGCCAAAATTGGTGACCTTAACTGTAAGGAAACATTCTCAGCTTATCTTTTCTGTCCTCAGAGTCACTGCCTTTGCCCAAACTGTCAACGTTCTCCTTTCAGACTAAGTTCAATGAAATATGACAATCTCCAAGCACTTTTCATCCAAAAAAAAAAATCTATCTTGATTCCATGCCTCTCCCCTTTTATTACCCACATAAAGGGCTTTCTGGTTTGTTTTGTTTTAAATGGGGGAGGAGGGGACTTCCAGGAGGAATTTTGCCAGGAGAAATTTTGCATACATAAATGCTATGTTCAAACTCTTGAACTTCTGTTCAAACTCTAGGACTTTAAAGTTCTTTTAATATTATTATCCACTTGGCCATGAAATTTGTGGCGAAAACCCATGAATCCCTTACATTGACCCTGGCGCTACCTATTGGGCAGAGGCACGGAAAGACACGCATAGTCCCATCTTTAAGAAACTTACCATCTAGTGGTACAGGCAAGATTTATGAATGAGTCAGCTGGAGAGCAATATCTGATGGACCTTAATCTAGTCTCTAGTCTAGTCCCATGCATGTGAAAAGGGTTCAGTTACTCAATGCTTAATTCAGTTCAATGGTCTGTCCAATGAACACAGTGTTAAATTGGTTTTTTCAGACAATAACGCAGTTGGACCTCGGATAATGAAGAGAAGACGTGGGTTGGCAATCGTTGGTGCAGTCTGTGCAAGGGGTGGGAGTGTGACCCAGGTCTAGAAGGAGGGTGGAAAGAGGCTGAATGAATTAGAATGAGCATACGTTAGGTAGATGAGGTAACTAACTAGAGAAAAGACCCAGGGAGGAGATGCCTGGTGGCTCAGCTGGCTGAGCATCTGCCTTCAGCTCAGGTCATGATCTCAGGGTCCTGGGATCGAACCCTATGGGGGTGGGAGGGGGGGTGTTGTCCCTGCTCAGTGGGGAGTCTACTTCTCCTTCTCCCTCTCATCCTTCCCAACTGCTTGTGCTCTCTCTGTCGCTCAAATAAATAAATAAATAAATAAAATCATTAAAAAAAAAAAAAAAGAAGACCCAGGGAGCCATACCTGGGTTGGACCGAAAGACATGTCTTGAATGAGGACCAGTAAGAGATGAGATGAGGTTAATGGTGGTACCAGGGGTTGAAAATCAGCTGGCATTGGGACTTGGAGTAAGCCAAGCAAGGAGGGAGCTACTGTGGGTCTAGAGGGAGTGACATGCTTAGAGCTAGTTTCTCAGGATAAAGCCAAATGCCATGCCCTGAATCCAAATGTAACAAGGCAGAGAAGTTAACAAATTGTATAATTGTGGTGAAATATACCAAACATAAAATTTTCCATTTTAATGATATTTTTAGTGCACATTTTGTAACCTTAACTATATTCACAATGTGCAATCATTACCGTCACCTGTCTCCAGAACTCGCTATGTCTTCCAGAACCGTAACTCTATAATCCTTAAACAACATCCCCTCGTTCCCCCTCCACGAGAGCCTGGCAACCACCATTCTACTTTCTGTTTCTCTGAATTTTTACTACTCTAGGTACTTTATGTAAGTAGAACGATACTGTATTTGTCTTTTTGTGGCCGGCTTATTTTACTTAACATAGTGTCCTCTGGTTCATTCACTCTGTAGCATGAGTCAGAATTTCTTTCCTTTGTAAGGCTGAATAATAGTCCACTGTATGTACATACTACATTTTGTTTATCCATTCCTCTGTGAATGGATACTCAGGTTGCTTCCACTTCTTGGCTATGGTGACTAATGCTGCTGTGACATGAGAGTATAAGTATCTCTTTGAGACCCTTCCTTCAGTTCTTTTGGATACATACCCACAAGTAAAATTGCTGGATCATATGGTAATTCTGTTTTCAGTTTTTTGAGGGATCACTATACTGTTTTCCATAGTGGCTAGACCGTTTTATAGTCCCACCAATATTATAAAGGGTTTCAACTTCTCTAGATCCTTGCTAAGACTTGTTATTTTCTGTTTTCTTTTTTTTAATTTAAATTCTGTTTTATAGTAGTCATTCTACTGGCTATAAGTTCCTGTCTCATTGTGGCTTAGATTTGAGTTTCCCCAATGGCTAGTAATATTGAACATCTTTGTATATGCATATTGGCTATTTGTATGTTTTCTTTGGAGAAACATATATGCAAGTCCTTTGTCCATTTTTGAATCAGGTTTTTTTTGTGGTTGTTAAATCCTCAGAGTTCTATATATATTCCGGAAACTAGACCTGTATCAGATATGTGATTTGCAAATATTTCCCTCCATTCTGAGATTTGCCTTTTCATTCTATTTATAGTGTCCTTTGCAAAATGCAAAAATATATTTGTTCTGTCTATTTTTTGTTGCCTCTGTTTTTGGTGTCACCTTCAAGAAATCATTGCCAAATCCAATGTCATGAAGATTTTTTTCAACTTTTTTCTTCTAAGAGCTTGGTACTTTTAGGTTTTACATTTAGGTGTTTGATCCATTTTGGGTTGATTTTGTATCTGGTGTGAAGAAAGGGCCCAACTTTATTTTTTGCATGTCAATATCCAGTTTTGCCAGCACCAACACCAATGATTACTTTTGTCCTCCTGAATGGTCTCGGCACCCTTGCAGAAAATCATTCGATCATATATTGGAAGGTTTATTTCTGGGCTCTCTATTCTATTCTACTGGTTTACCTATCTGTCTTTATGCCAGTACCACAGTGTCTTGATTTCGTAGCTTTGTAATACATTTTGAAATCCGGATTTGTGAGACCTCCTACTCTGTTCTTTTTATTCAAGATTGTTTTGGTCACTCAGGATCCCTTGAGATTCTATATGAATTTTAGGATGAATTTTAGTTCTACTTAAGAAAAATAGGATTTGACAGGGATTACACTGAATCTATAGATTGCTTTGGGGAGTATTGGTGCCTTAAGAATAGTAAGTCTCACAATTCAGGAACACAGGATGTTTTTCCATATATTTGTGTCTTATATCTTTCGACAACATTTTGTACAAGTTTTTTACCTCCTCCATTACTTTTTTCTTTTTTTTCCCTAAGTAGTTCATTCTTTTTGACTTTATTGTAAATATAATTGTTTTCTTAATCAAAGCGGACAGTTGGGACTTCCATGATGGGACCTATGCCTCTGTTCCACACTCTCTTTTGCGGAGGCCAGCTGATACTAATTATGATGAGAGTTTAGGCCACCCAGAGGGTCACCTTTGCCCTGGGATGTGGCTGCCGGTCTGAGTCTACAGAAGGAGAGAGTCGGGCTGACTTAAAGTAGACCTGAGGTTGTTCAAGGTCTGAGCCTCCCAGACACGTTCCCTAAGATGCTTTATCCAGAGGACAAGTTCGAATAACTTTCTTTCAAATCCCACTTAGAACAAAGGGAAGAAACATTTAGCAGCTGCTGGGAGGCTATTCAGTTTTTAGAGTTTGACTCCAGCAAAAATCGCAATAGGTAAACGGTATGTCCTTAGTTGTGCCATTTCCTCATGCTAATGCTGCTTTGATCTTTCTCTTCTATTATCTTATTTCCCCATCATCCTGTCATCTCCCTGCCTCACTCCTTTCTCTAACATTTCCTTTCCTGGGCCTTCCAAAACAAAATGTACCTACCCCACTGTGATTCCCTGAGGTCCTCCCTGGGCAAAAGCCAGCGCCTCCTGGAAAATTAACTCTGGCAAAGCAAGAACCCAAGTCTGCAGTTTTTTTTTTTTTTTTAAGATTTTATTTATTTATTTGACAGACAGAGATCACAAGTAGGCAGAGACGCAGGGGGGGTGGGTGGGGGAAGCGGGCTCCCTGCTGAGCAGAGAGCCTGATGCGGGGCTCGATCCCAGGACCCTGGGATCATGACCTGAGCTGAAGGCAGAGGCTTTAACCCACTGAGCCACCCAGGTGCCCCCCAAGTCTGCAGTTTTACAAGGTGACAAGTCTTCATCTGAGGAAAGGGACATGGATCAGTCTAATCCTGGTGACTTCAGGAGCCTAAAGACGGGGAGGGAAAGTGATGACCTAAATCTTATCTGACAGCAGACAGAGAAGAGGGGGAGAGATGACTTGTAGGCAACGTGACATGATGGTAAGAGCTGCCCGGGAGGCTGACCTCAGCCCTGCCCTTGAGTGGGCTGTCACAAGGTCTCAGGGAGCCTGGTGCCGTAATTGATATTGGTCTCTCAATGACCCATTACTAACCTTAGAGCTTCCTGAAAGCTTGATGTTGGTAGGGGTTTGCCCTTGGACCATGTGTTTGCAAGACCTTCGGGTGCTTCGAGGGAAGTATGTTCATGAAACTCTAGCAGTGAGGACGTTGTGTTTAGAAGTCAGTGCAGACTAAAAAGTAGAGGGCTCTCAATGGCTTGGACTGGCTGAATAACGGAGTATGAGCCAGCGTAGAAGCCACATCCTCGGGCCTTTGTCACCAGTCAACTGTGTGACCACTGTGGTTGGGTATCAGGCCCCCACCTCCAGACCTCTTGACTACTAGCTCCTTCTCTGGAGAGCACTGAAGGCCAAGGCTGCACATTTCCTTGCAATGGGAGGTGGGTCTTGGCAGAGAGCAGGACTGGGGATTCTGTTTTGTGTCCAGTCGCTCCCCAGAGCTGTTGGCAATGTGAATTTGATACAGAGTCCACAAACATTTCGCTGCAACACGCACATTTTATCTCCCTTTCCAGAACCTCTGAGAGAGCCAAGTTTGGGGGCTTGCCGAACAGGCTCTAGTTCTTATGTCTGATCTAATGTGAGTAGTGCTGGTTGCCATCCACCTACTGAACACGTCCGGAGCTCTGGGTGCAAAGTGAAGATTGTAGTGGGAGAAGCTAGAGGAGAAAGACGGTGCCAAAGGGACCTCAGGCCACAGGCAGTGGGCTAAATACACAGAGTTAGGTAGAACAGAAGACAAAAAAAATAACCACAAAGACCAAAAACAAAGGCAAACACTTCTTTCCTACTTCCTTCCTCCCATGTACCTAATTTGTGTTGGTGGAGGCTGAAGATTGATTACTATTTTGGGGCCTCTGATTATAAACCCATATGTGTAGAGATTCAGCTGGAAGATTAGGACCTTCTTTGTTGAACCAACGAAATCTTATATTATTAAAATTTCCCCCTTCACTTGCCAGCTGTTCCTCTCCTTCCCTGGCCCTAAGACCTTGAGCCCAGTCCTGCTTTGATCTTTGTTGCCTGGTAATTCCCGTTTCATCAGGTATAGAACTTGTTCTGAAAATTAAGGTTTTGAAGGTAAGGTTCCTCAGCCGCCTCTCTTTGGGTAGAGCAGGGAGTCCTGAAGATTTCCATAATCACCCCTTCCCTGTGCCCTCCCTGCCCTCACTCTCCCTAGCATGCATCAGACGCCTTTCATGTATAGCTATAAGGGATCTCTAGCCAGGGTGCGCCTCTCGTCTCCAACCAGACCATCATGTTGGGTGGAACGAGCTCTAAGTCTACTTCTGGGAAGCTCTAGAATTCTCCGATTCTATGTCAGTGCCCTGACAGAATCTTGGAAGCTTCCTCTTTATGGGTGCTCACGCCCCACGATGGCCCAGCAGGTCTTTAGTCCGTGTTTCCAATGACCATCCTCTAGGGACATTCTGAGGGATGGTCTTCGAAGTTTTCCTGTCAAAAACTGGGATGGCCAATGACTTTCCTCTCCAGATTCAAGTTAAGAGGCAGACGCCAGAGTAACCAATGCCTCCTCCAAAGTCCGTCATAATAGGAGAGCCCAACTGCCACTTCTTAACTGTGAAGCCATGATAATAGGCCTGATAGATTTTCCTCGCAGTTTCGAGAGGATGTGGTATCTTTCACTTCCTGTCCCAAACTGTTCAGCGTTGTTGCACCATGCCACAGCTGCTTTGTATCAAGGCATGGCTAAATTCCAGCTGGGGAGGGAGGGGTGAGGTTTGGTGCATCTCAGCTGTGGGCCAACTTCCATAGTGATGACACCTGCTCGCTGTGTGTTCACTGTCATGGACCACGCATGCTCCCTGATCATTGTGCTTCTTTCATAGATAAAAGGCGGGAATGAGGAGCTAAAGGCTATGTGAGGGGCAGGGGAGAAAAGGTCAGCAATCTCCACCCTGCTCCCACGGTCCTTCATATATACCTGTGGTATCACACTTCACTTGTGTTGTGGGCTGACTTGAAGATAGGTTGTCATTGACCTTGCTGTGGAATAACGGGCTGTTAATGAAGCTAAAGAACTTGGGGACAGACCCTCCCATGTCAGTGCTCCCCTTTCCCTGAATGCACATTTTTCCCTGACATTTTACTGAATTCCTGTATGAGTTCTAGCAGTTTTGGAGTGGAGTCTTTTGGGTTTTTCACATAAAGTATCATATCATCTGCAAAGAGTGAGAGTTTGACCTCTTTGCCGATTCGGATGCCTTTTATTTTGTTTTGTTGTCCGATTGCTGAGGCTAGGACTTCTAGTACTGTTTGAATAGCAGTGGTGAGAGTGGACAGTTCTGCCATGTTCCTGACCTTAGGGGAAAAGCTCTCACTTTTTCCCCACTAAGAATGATATTCGCTGTGGGTTTTTCTTAGATGGCTTTGATGATATTGAGGTATGTACCCTCTATCCCTACACTTTGAAGAGTTTTGATTAGGAAGGGATGCTGTACTTTGTCAAATGCTTTTTCAGCATCTATTGAGAGTATCATATGGTTCTTGTTCCTTCTTTTATTAATGTATTGTATTACAGTGATTGATTTGCGGATGTTGAACCAACCTTGCAGTCCAGGAATAAATCCCACTTGGTCGTGGTGAATAAACCTTTTAATGTACTGTTGGATCCTGTTGGCTAGTATTTTGGTGAGAATTTTTCAGGATTTTCTCATTGTCACTGAGACTTGTAAGTTTTACTATTAGATGACAGGGTGTGGACCTATTTTTATTGATTTTGAGGGGGATATTCTGTGCCTCCTGAACTTTGATGCTTGTTCCCGTCACCAAATTAAGGAAATTCTCTGCTATAATTCGCTCCAATATGCCTTCTGCTCCCCTCTCTCTTCCTTCTTCTTCTGGAATCCCAATTATTCTATATTGTTTTGTCTTATGATATCACTCACCTCTCAAATTCTCCCCTTGTGATCCAGTAGTTATTTGTCTTTCTTTTTCTCAGCTTCTTTATTCTCCATCATTTGGTCTTTTATATCCCTAATTCTCTCTTCTGCCTCATTTATCCTAGCAGTAGCTTCCATTTTTTTAAAAATATTTTTATTTATTTATTTGACAGAGATCACAGGTAGGCAGAGAAACAGGCAGAGAGAGAAGAGGAAGCAGGCTCCCTGCTGAGCAGAGAGCCCGATGCGGGACTTGATCTCAGGACCCTGGGATCACAACCTGAGCCGAAGGCAGAGGCTTTAACTCACTGAGCCACCCAGGCGCCCCAGTAGCTTCCATTTTTGATTGTACCTCATTACTAGCTTTTTATAATTTCAACTTGGTCAGATTTTATTTCTTTTATTTCTCCAGAAAGGGATTCTCTAGTATCTTCCATGCTTTTTTCGAGCCCAGCTAGCACTTTGAGAATCGTCATTCTGAACTCTAGATCTGACATATTACCAATGCCCGTATTGATTAGGTCCCTAGCCTTCAGTACTGCCTCTTGTTCTTTTTTTTCTGAGGTGACTTTTTCTGCCTTGTCATTTTATCCAGATAAGAATATATGAATGAGAGAATAAAATACTAACAGGGTAGCAACGACCTGAGAAAAATATACAGTAACCAGGTTGGAAGAGATCTGAAACTGGAAGGAGAAGAAAGGAGAAAAACAAAACAAAACACACACACACACACACACACACACAATGTATATAGATATAGATATATATTTTAGACTGGTGAATAGAACAGAGCCACACACTTGATTTGGGGTGTATTTTGCTCTGTTAGAAGAGACTGCCTCCCAAAATTTTAAAGAAAGAAAAACTTACATATATACAAAAATAAGAGTAAACACAATGAAGGGATGGAATATAACTGTAAAAATGAAAATTAAAAAATATTAAAAAAAACTGAGAAGAAATTTGTTGAAAAAAGAGAAAAAAAAAAGAGGAAAGAATGTGATCAGGCTGGAGACTGGAATAAAGCCACGTACTAGGTTTAGGGTTTATTTTGATCTATTTGAAGAAACTGTGTTCCAAAATTTTAAAGAAAGAAAAACCTATATATACACAAAATATAAGGTTAAATACAATGAAGGGATAGATTATGACTATAACAATGAAAAGTTAAAGAGACATTTAAAAAGGTATTCATAATATAAAATAGTTTTTAAAAGGTTGAAATAGGAAAGAGGAAAAATTTAAAAAAATGGAATAAGAAAAAAAATTTTTAAAAATTTAACTTTGAAAGACTAAAGACTCATGGGAAAAGAGCCATGAATTTTATGTGCTGTATTCGCATTGTTGTGAAGTTTAGCAGTTCTCATTGATCGGGGAACTTGGTCTTGGTCAGGTGTTCTCGCTGATCTTCTGCGGGAGGGGCCTGTTGCCGTGATTCTCAAATGCCTTTGCCGGAGGCGGAATTGCACCACCCTTGCCAGGGGCCGGGCTAAATAATCTCCTGGGTTCACTTTCGGGAGCTTTTTTTGTTCCCTGAATGCTTTCCGTAGAGCTCTGGAGGACGGGAATGAAGATGGCAGCCGCCTAGTCTCTGGCCAGAGGAGCTGAGAGCCCCACTTCTCGGTGCACCGTCAGAGAAAAGCCGTCAATCCCTCCGTCTCCCTGGTCTCCGGCCGCGTGCCGAGCTCACCCGGCCTGTGACCAAGTGTTTCTGTCTCTGGCACTTGGCGCCCTTAGGAGTCTCCAAACCCAACGGATTCCTGCCATGCGCTCCTCGCGGAGGAAGGTGAGACTCCCAGATCTGCTGCTTGTGGGGTCCCTGCTGGAAGAACAGTGGTCCAACTGGCCTCGGATCACGGTTTATGGTAACCCCGAGCTGAGAGCCACTCCTCAGCTCTGTCTCTGCAGCCGGTTTCCCACTCCGATACCTGGGAGCTCTGCCACACTCAGGCATCCCCATCTTTCTGTGACCCTGCAGGTCCTGAAACCCCACTGTCCCTGCGAGGGCTCCACCCCCACTTAGCCTGTGGAGTGACGTCGCTCAATGAAGCAAACTTCTAAAAGTCCCGATTTTGTGCTCTGCTGCTCTACGCCTTGCCGGCAGCCGGCCCCTCCTCCTGGTGGTCTCTCTTCCCATATGTCACCTCGGATTCACTTCTCCGCACATCCTACCTTCCAGAATGTGGTCACTTTTCTGCTCCTAAAATTGCTGCTCTTCTCTTCCATCTCCTGTTGAGTTTGTAGATGTTCAGAATGGTTTGACAGCTTTCTTGCTGAACTCCTGGGACGCAGTGATGTTTAGGTCTCTGAATTCTCCACCATCTTGCTCCTTTAATCTAAACTTTTAAATCTTGAAATGATTTCAGATGGACAGAAAAGTTGCAGGAATAGAGAGAATTCCTACACACCTTTACTTAGATTTCCTGAGTATTAAAATGTCATCACATTTGTTTCATCATTCTCTCTCTCCGTTGTGTACCGGCGCTAGTTTGTTTTGGCTTAGGAGAGCCTATGCCTACAATTTCTGGAAACTCACAAGCTAGTTGTTTAACCTGGCCATCATTCAACATGAAATTATTTTAGCTTATGATTCCATGTGAGGAGTAAAGAGGCAGAAGCCACAGTGACCAATGCTTCCTGCCCATTCCAAACTCAAATACAGAAGAAGCCAGTACTCAAAACTCACCTCTTCTTAATTATTTTACTCTCATTTATGCTCTGCAGGTGATTTTCTTTCATGTGATCGATGGCAGAAATGCTACATCATTGAGCACGCTCATGGAGTCTTTGCAACTCTGCATTCAGTGACCTGTCATGGAGACAAATCATGGCTTGAATTTTTTTTATTGTCCTTCTTTATCTAGACTTAAGAAAGTGTGTACTATGCATTCTTTATATCAGTCAATTTATACCAGTAACCTTAAGTGTGTGCATATATATGCACATAGTTTTGGAGAGCTGGTTATTAAACTCCGGGATGCTACTGTACCTACCTATATTTTTTTCTGAGATTAAGTTGCAAGTATGTTGCCCCTTTTCCTCTAAATACTTCAGAGCCTATTTCCTAAAGAAATAAGATCGTCTTCTAGCACATCTGCAGTCAGCCATCAAAACCAGCAAATTAACATGAATACAATACTACCTTGTCATCCTCCTGGTCTTAGCCAAAATTTGCAGATAATGTCTTTTCTTGTCCAAGATGTAATCCAGAATCACTTACTGCATTAAATTCTCATGTTTCCTTATATCCTTTAATCCAGACTAGTTTTTTGTTTAAAAAAAAAAGTCTCTGACGACTGACATTTTGGAATAGGACAGGGCAGTTATTCTGTAGAGTGTTCTTTAATCGTGGTTTGCCTGATGCTTCCTCAAGCTTTGATTCAGGTTTTGAATACTTGGTAGGACGAGACTAGAAGTGATGTTGCGTCCTTTGTGGCACACACTTAAGTGTATGATGCCAGCTTGTCTTGTTATAGGTGATGTATTTACTCGGTCGAGGGATTTGACCACCAGGCTTCTCTACTATAAAGACATTATTTCCCCCTTTATAATTGATAAAAATTTTGCAGGAAGATAACTTGAGACTGTGCAAGTATTCAATTTTTACAAACTTTCATTCATTAGTTTTAGTGCTCACTGCTGACTCTTGAGTGTTAATGATGACCGTAGTCATAGTAAAGTACTTATTTTTATTAACTGGCTTATTCTTGTAAACATGCTCTTTCCCCTCTGCCCCTAATTCTTTATTTGTTTATTTACTTATCACAATAAGGATTCAGATTTGCTTTTTCTTTAGTGGGTTACTATCTGTTACTACCATGATTTGTTTTGATGTTCAAATTGTCCCAGATTTGGCTGGTGGGAGTCCCTTCCAACTGGCTCCTGTGTCCTTTTATACGTCACGCTTATTGTGGTATAATTTGCATACAGGAAAACCTCTGCTTTTTAAAAGAATATATTGGGTAAGTTTTGAGAAATATATACAGTTGTGTAACTATCACCATAAGCAGATAGAACCTTTCTGCCACCCCAGAAAGCGTTCTCTTGACTCTTCGCATCAATCCTTTCCTCACCCCCAGTTGCAGCTCTGGATGTCACTGATCTGATTTTTGTCTCAATATTTTGGCTCCTCAGGATGTATTTTTTTGTGTGGCTTCTTTCATTTAGCATAATCATTTTGAGATTTATCTGGGTGGTTGCACGTAGCAGTGGTTCATTCAACCAATATTACACTATATGTTAACTGACTAGAACATGAAAAAAAAACAAAAGAGAAATAAACAGTGCATTCATGTCTTTTGATGAGTAGTGGTCCATGGTTTGATTCTACCACTGTTTATCCATTCATCTGTTCATGAACATCTGGATTGTTCCCAGTGTTTGGCTACTAAAAATAAAGCTGCTATTACATTTGTGTACAAATCTTCACATGGACATATGCTTTTATTTCTTGTGGGTAAATAATTGAGAGAAGAATATCTGGATCATATGGTAGTTATATATTGCACTTTAAAAAATAGCCCAATTGTTTCTATAAAGTGGATGTGCCATTTTAGATAACCATTATCTAAATATCTAATAAATATGAGGGAGTTCTAGGTGCTCTGCCTTCTTCCCAAAACTCGGTATGATCATATCTTTTTACTTTCAGCCATTTTATTTTATTTTGTTTTAAAAATTTATTCATTTATTTGAGAGGGAGAGAGAGAGCAAGATGGGGAGGGGCAGAGGGAGAGAGAGAATCTTGAGCCAACTTCCCTACTGAGTGCAGAATCTGATGTGGGACTCGATCCCACAAGCCCGAGATCATGACCTGAGCTGAAATCAAGAGTTGGACACCCAACTGACTGAGCCACCCAGCTGCCCCTCAGCCATTTTAGTAAGTGTGCAGTGGTATCCCACTATAGTTTCAGTTTGTATTTTCCTGAGGACTCATGATGTTGAACATCTTATCATGTTCTTTATTTGCCATTCATACACCTTTGATGAAATGTGGGTTCAGATCTTTTACCCATTAAAAAAACTGGGCTTTCTCCTTATTATTGAGTTGTAAGAGTTTTATTCTGTCCTCAAGTTGTTTATTTTATTTTGTGAAGAAAAAGAATATATTTGCCAATTTTAGTGAAGGCTTGAGCTAGGAATCTGCAAACTTTTTCTGTAAAGGGTCAGTGGTAAACATTTTGGGTTCTGTGGCCTGCATGATCTTTGCTCTAGCTACTCAACTCTGCACTCCTGGTGTGAGAGCATCCATAGACAATATGTAAGCAAATGAGCCTAAGTTCCAATAAAACATTATTTGCAAAAACAGGTGGAGGGATGACTTGGCCATTGTTTGCCAACCCTTAGGTTAGGTTTCAGTGTCTAGAACTTGAGAGGATTGACTGACCCTGAGTTCCTGCTGTGAAATGCAAGATTAAAATACAGAATGAAAGCTGATTAACTAGAATTACCTGGGAGTTAAGTCCAGGCTACTTCACCTATAAGTCAGAATTATAAAATATAGAGTATTTCTATAAACTTACCAGGCTACATGTTTTCTAAGTTATTTTTAGTCTCCAAGAGCCATCTAAGGATGCTTTTGTATGCCAATAGGCCACCAGAGGAAAGTGTCCTTTCTGGTTAGTGGTCCCTATACTTGGGTGTCATCAGAATAATTGGTGGATTTTTCTCACGTGAATTTCTGGACTCTATCTGCTGCATCAGAATCTCAAAGATGGGTTGAGGTTTACGTGTTTCTATTTTTAAAGCATTTTCCAGGTGTTCCAGATGAAGCTAGATGAGGGACTAGCACTGTGATGAATAGAGTTTCTCAGGAACTTATCTTAACAAAGAGATAAGAATAATCTCTAATTACTACATTGATTTTATGTAAATAGATACTTCTAAAGGGTTCACAGTATTTTAAAAGTTAATAAGTAGTTAAAATATTCTTTCCTAAGCCCTCTCTCTAAACTTAACTGCCATTACTGATCTTGTTATCAAACTATTTTTTTCATGCATAGTGAAAAACCAACTTCAGAACAGGCTTTGCTGGATTTACAAAAAATGCCAATTATTGGACTCTAAATTAAAGAGTCTAAAAAGTGTTGTGGAAATTCAAGTCCATTACCGTTTATTCATAAGGATAAGTGACAATCAAAACAGTATCTTTGGTGGATTAAGTGTGTTTAAACAAATAGTTAACTGTAATACTAGAGGATTAGTATTTTTGGAGGGCTCTATTTTTGAGGGAGCTTTAGCTGATATTCTTTTGATAATCCCTATTTTTCCCTGGCAGTGGATGTCTGTATTTGCTTTGGAAATAGCCTTTTAATATATTGGGTTTTAATTTTATACATGGAGTACACTGTGAGAAGTTCTGTTTCTGATGTAAAAGTTTATCAGGTTAAGCTTAGGAAATGACAGAATAAGTTTATTTTTTTCCCCCAAATTGCTTTAGATCTAAGATAGAGAATCTGAAGATCTCAGTTTAATCATGATATGTGTTAATATTAAGACTCTCAGCTATCTTTACATTTAAAAAAATCATATCTAGGGGCACCTAGGTGGCTCAGTTGGTTAAGTGGCTGCCTTCGGCTTGGGTCATGATCCCAGGGTTCTGGGATCGAGCCCCACATCAGGCTCCCTGCTCTTTTTTTTAAATTGCAATTGTCAATAATATGATTTAAATACTCTGTCTTTCATCTATGAAGTTAGTTTATTAGACTGACCCCCAGCAGGATATTCAATTTACCTAGAAAATAACTGTTGTGTTCTTTCTTCTTGCTCCTGGTATAGGGGGTGCTGGGGTGAGGGAGTCATTCCACTGCCTTCCTCTGGAGCCTCTGGAACCTAGTGGGAGAGAGGTAAGAGGTGTCCTGTGCTGAGGGCTAAGTCGGAAGTTTGCATCATGCAAACAGTGCAGGCTGATGTAGCTCGACAAGGCTTTAAGTTCTGTTTTCACCAGAAGGGAGAACATAGGCTTATCCACAGGCTTCATTTAGTCCTTCTTGAGACCAACAGCACATGAATATGGCAGCAGCAGAAGAAAGTGTATCCCTTTGGCTCTGAAACCAGATGGATTCGGAGTGGAATCCTGACATCTCCATTTGCTAGAACGTCATCTTGTGATTTGGTGCAACTGTCAAAAGACTCAGTTTTCTCAACTGTCAAATGGGGATAATGGCATTGATATACATGTCTTCCTTGACTTATGAGGGGGTTATGTCCCGATAAATCCATCTTAAGCTGAAAATTTTGTACAGTGAAATCGCATTCTGTACACCCAACTTACTGAAGATCATAGCTCAGCATAGCTTACCTTAAATGTGCACAGACCACCTCCATCAGCTTACGGTTGGGCAAAATCACCTAACGCAAAGCCTGTTTTATAAGATAGTGTTGGATATCTCCTGTAATTGATTGAACCCTGTACTGAAAGTGAAAAACAGAATGGTTGTGTGGGGGCAGAGTGCTTGTCAGTGTGTCCATTGTTCCCCCTCGTGATTACAGGGTGACTGGGTGCTGTGGTTCGCCACCCCACATCACGGGAGATGACTGCATTGTGTATGGTTGGCCTGGAAAGATCAAAATTCACAATGTGAAACACGGTTTTTGTTGAATGTCTATTGCTTTTACATCATCATAAAGTTAAAAAAAAATTCATCAGTTGACCCAGAGTAAGTTGGAGACCATCTGTAGAGAATTACTGGTGCAGATGAAATGACACGGGCTCTGTAGGGTTGAGTCATTGTGTTGGGATTGCTCAAACCCCACCCATGAAGGACTTCTGGGAGGTGACCTTTAAGCCTTTGAAATCCTGTCTGCTAAGAGTGTCTCTTTATTTGGGGCCTTAGGCCATGCCATAGAGTTTATGCTAACCAGTGTTTTTGATGGAGGCCTTGGGTCACACCATATCTGCCTGAATTCTGGAGGGGTTGAGACTGAGGAACTGGGGTCAGCCATCCAGGCCCACCATGCCTGTGTGATGGACCAGCAATAAAAACCCTGGACACCAAGGTGCCAGCGACTTCCTTGGTTGTTTTACCTGTACCTGTTGTCATACATTGTTGCTGGGATAAGGAAGCATTGCTCATACAACCTCAGTGGGAGGGAGCACTGGAAGCTCACACCTGGTCTTTCCTGGACTCTGTTCTGCATGCCTCCACCTTTGCTGCTTTTAATCTGTATCCTTTTGCTGCAATAAACTGTAACCATGAGCAAAGCAGCTTACCTGAGTTCTAGGAGTCCTTCTTGTGAATGATTGAAACTTAGGGTGGTTGTAGGGACCACCCCCCCAATACAGAGATTAAGTAAAAGAAGTGTTTTGCTCAGTGTCTGACATAGAATAAATTTGCTTTCATTTCCCCCCCCCCCCAAAGATTTTATTTATTTATTTGAGAGAGTGGCAGAGGGAGAGGGAGAAGCAGGCTCCCTGCTGAGCAGGGATTTCCATCCTGGGGGCTCAATCCCAGGACTCCGGGATTATGCCCTGGGCCGAAGGCAGATGCTTAACTGACTGAGCCACCCACGTGCCCCAAATGTGCTTTCATCTTTACCTCACTTCTGATTCTTGGTTTGTCTATCCTCTCAGATCTCTTATGACCCTTTGGATCCACTGCCTCCTGTTTCCTATTATTATTATTTTTTTTCTGTTTGACTAAGAATGGTTCTCTGGACACTTTGTATCCAACCTTCAATGGCTGGCTGAAGATAGCTCTTCTGTAGGTCCCTGCATGTTCAGGTCTACTAGGCTGTGGCCTGTGCTGACTTTCACTTTCTAGTGTGCTTTCATACCCCACCTCCCCACTAGACTGTAATTCACATGAGTCAAATGATGCTTCCTCTTTCCTTGCCATCCACAGAGCCTTGCACCTGCGATGACAGCATCGTCCCGTGGGAAGCACCTGGGTTTTAGAGTTAGAAACAGTTGGCTTGGGTGCAGCTCGGCTATCCACCTGCCACATGGGCTTGGACCAGCCCCTCTGAGCTCCAGCTTGCACATGTGCACAACGAGACTCATCATCCATATTCCACAGGGTTACTGCGAGTTTGATGGCCTCCTTGCCAGCTTGGACCTAAGACTATGCAATGCCAGCCTTTGAGTTAGGTGGCCTTTTCCCAAAAGGCGTTTGTAATCTTTATGCAGATAAACCTTCTCTAACAGTTATGAAATGTTAGGGGACACTGAGGATGGGCTTTGGCCCCATCCTCTGATTTGCATGGGCTCTAGGAGTTTCTTAGGAAAGGACATGAACTCCACCCACAACCAGGGTTCATAAAGAAACAGACATAGCAGACAGACTGCAGGATAAGACGGGCAGTAAATGTCAGGTTGCAGGTAGGGGTTACTACTGCTGGGGTTGGGTAGAATCACTGAACTATACGCCAAATTCTATTCTAAGCCACGAACATGTACAGACTCCTTTCATCTTCCTAATTTGTATAGAAGAGGCCATGTTTGAATTTTGAAACCCGAGGCACAGAGAACTTAAGCAACTTGGCCGACGCTACCCAGCCTGTAAGTGGCGGAGCTGGGACCAAGTGCCAGGCGATCTATAGCCATGTTTTTTACCATTGTACCGTGTGGTTCTGATTGAATGAACTCTTGGCCACAGTACCAGTGCATTCAGTGCAGGAGTGGTAAAAATAGAACTCTTTATTATTGGAAACATAATAAACTCTCCTGAGGGAAAGCTTTCTCAGAGAATTGGGTGGTAAAATTTAAGCTGCAGCAGCACGAGAGGTCCCCTGCCCTTGTGGTGCTGTATATGCAAGGAGGAGAGGGGTTCTCCCTGCTGATGGAGAGAGAGGTGGGTCCTGACGATTGGCAGACAGGGAGCATGAGGCCTTCAGGGAGCAGCAGAGGGCACAGGAGGCCAGCACCTCTGTGGCTGGGGATAGATCGGATGCCCAAATGCAGTGCGGGTCCCCTCTCTAAAGTTCTGAGATAATGGGAGGAATTCATAATGCTGGCAGGTGAGCCCTCCAGTCCAGAAACCAGAGTAGCACGTCCCCTTCATGTCCTTGGACCATTTCTGTATTGCAGTATATGAAAGGAACGGGACAAGTGCAAGCCATGTGTCAAGGTCAAGGAACATTGCTAAGCTGATCCCACCCCTCGACTGGGATCAAGAAGAGAAATGTAACTGGCACCCAGAAGTGCTTCTTTTTGCTTCTTCCTGCTGCCATCCCTCCACGGGGACGCTGCCATCCCGCCTTCTAACGCCTTTGCTTCATTTTGCCTGATTG
>ML101590.1:19077-29143 GCA_003697995.1 Taxidea taxus jeffersonii | reverse complement strand
GGGGGAGAAAAACAAGATGGCTTCAGGTTTCTGGTCCAGAAGCCTCCAAGACAGCAAAGGAAAACAGCATGGCAGAGAGAGACTATAATAACCATGGTTCATGTGAAAAGAAGCAAACCAGACCTCAGAGGAACAAAGAACTCAAATGGGACAAAGGTGTTTCTGCTGTGTTTAGAGATAAAGAAAGTGTCCAAGGTCTAGGAAACTCAACGCCAGATACAGGCAAAAGTTTCGGGACAGCTAGGAGGCTGGGGGAGCTTCCTCCTTGTTGAGCCCAAAGGGCACATGCTTAGAAGAAACTCCGGAGAGAGCTCTGGTTTAGAAAAACTTGAGGGGGATTTTCCATCTAGGAAAACATAGTGAAACAAGGAGAAAACTTACCAGAGTGACAGGAGTCAAAAACCCCAAGACATTCCAGAAAAAGAGACAGAGGAGGGGCCACAGTGGGTGGCTGAAGGGCTGCCAAAGCCTTAGGATCCTGCTGGGTAAGGGAAATGCAAGAAAAAGGTTCTATATTATGAAAAATGTAGGATCATAAAGTTTTTTAAAGAACTGGCTCAGAATACAAGTATCCCCACTTATATATGGGATTCGTACAAATATATGGGATTCGAGGTATATATGGTCAAAGAGAAAATGGGAAAACCTGAGAAACCCTTGAAAGGAAAATCCAAGTTATTAGTTCACTCCAAGCTATTACAGTTAGCCTCTGACAGGAATTTATCCAAACTGAATTTTAGGTTCATAGATATTGGATTCCGGATATAAGTGACTTGGATAGGCTGGAATCTGAGTGGGTCTAAGATCAGTACTGGTTTTTCACCATTTTTTATTTAGTAAGATGAGCATTGAAGGAGCACAGACTAGAGCCAGGCTGAGCAGGTTGGTACCCTGGCTTTACCACACACTAGCTCTGAGATCTTCACAGAAGAGGTTAAGAATGCAATTCGTAGAGACAATGAAGGCAGCTGACCTTGCAAGGTAATCTTCTGAGGTAAATAAGTTAACGCATGACAAGGACAGAAAAGAGTGCATGGAAATTTCTAAGGGCCCACAACAAAGGTCAGCTACCATCGTCCTGACTTTATTTGTTCCTCCCACTACCTCCCTCTCCGTCAGACCTGTAACTGCTCTGAGTAGTCTGGCTATAGATTCCAACACCTATTATTTTTCATTTGTATTTTTTATTAACATATAATGTATTATTTGTTCCAGGGGTACAGGTCTGTGATTCATCAGCCTTACACAATTCATAGTGCCTATTTTTAAGTTTGGGGAACACCACTTTTCCTTGGGAAGTCTGATGACATATTAAAGGCACTCATCAAACTGCTGCCATGTTGACATTCAGACCTAACATTTAGTTGTTTTAAATTTCATGCATCTGGGGATGCTGCTAAATTACTGTATGCCTATAGAGCTTCCCAGATCCTTGGGGAAAGGAAGTATGTGCATGACATGAGGTTAGAATTACCCAACTTTTCTAATAGCTATCTGAAGTAGCTGTATCATTTTCAGCAGAAATCACTAACATGAGAAATAGAATCCTGCAGATCACCCTGAGTGACCCTGCAATGTCAGAGTCTGAATAAAAGAGGAGGAAAATGGAAAAATGAAAATGCTTCCAATATATTTAGCGATTTTAGTTTTTCTATGGGAACAAAGGGATGAATCAGAATGAAGGCTGTTAACAGGACTTTGAAGGGCAGGAAAACATTTGGAAGAATTTTAAATCATTCTGATATCAGGCCAGGTTTTTTCTTCCTTACTGAACTACCTATGCCGATCATGGTGCCTATGAGCCTGCAAACCCTACCAACAGGAATGGTCTCGGCTTTCAGGAAAGGCCCAGGCTACAGTGGACCCCACGACCACTCCTCTTCACCTCGCATGGCCTCTTAGACCAAGTTCAGACACCTGACCCAAGAGCTTAACAGTGACCTCTGATGTGGCTTATAACAATAAAAGCAACAACCAAGTCAGATTCCCAACCTCTTTCTCAGAAAGCTAAATACTGAGAACGAGAAGATTAGCCATGAGGTACAACTGAAAGGTCATGAAATACACAGGAACCAGAGAGGTCATGAGGAAACAGAATCTGAGTCAGAGAAAAGACTGAGGGAGAAGGGGAAAAGAATAAGCCAGATGCAGCAAGAGGGAAAAGACAAAAAGCAAAGAGAGCCACCTTGAGAGGTCCCACCGTCAATGGGAAAGACCATGGCTTGTCGCCAAGCTGCCAGAGTTCCTGAGGTTTTCAGTCCAGGGGCATCCTTGCACCATGTTTTACAAAATGGTCTGAATGGATTTCTGTTCCTTGCAACAAAAAACAGCTAACTTGAAACAGCTACTTCAGCTCCCCTGAGGATGGATTTTCCCCAGAGGGCAGTTTGGTGCCTCCAACAAACAGATTCCTGGCCAGTCCACCCTGCCAGACGTGCCTAGACATTCCAGCAGAACAGGGGTGTCTCATCCCTTAGGTGCCCTCGGCAGAGTCCCTAGGGCTTATGAGCATCTCAAGGGCCTACGGAAATGCTGAGACCTGAAAAAAGCATTTATTGGATCCAAAATATGAAAAGAAAATTATAACATCAAAGTTAATAAATGTCTAAAGTCCCCTACTGGTCAAATGAAGCTTAACTCACAGTTCTGTAAAAGCTAATTTTGTGTGGGACCTGGGTGCAGTTTTAATGTCTGCTACATGACATGGTAAAGGCCACCAGAGAGAAGAGTGTGGAGGCCTTCCATGGTCTACAAACCAGTCCCACAGCAGCAGACATGTCTGGGCTTCAGTCGGGACCTACTCAACCTTGTATATGCCTAACTACTACGCCTTACCACTGGAAACTCAGTACTCTGAAGTTAGAAATCACCCTCCCTCCCAAATTTAAACATACTCTTACTTTAATAGTTCTGATATTAGGAATCTATTTCCTTTACTTAATATTTTACAAAACTGAAGATAAGCCTCTGTTAGCCATCCCGTTTTTCCAAAAATGGAAAAATGTTATTTGTGATTGCAAATGGCCCTGCATATTTAAAGGATTCAGCTTCTGACATTTTTCAGAATAATCAATCAAAAGTTGGTCACATGTATTGTCTCTCCTTATGCAAGAGCCCCCCTGAATGTCATGCACAGACTAAACACTCTCTCCCACTTATATTCTCAATCTGTTCTCAAATCTATTTTCTAATAGGTGGCGGCACAGAAGTTATACAAAATTTAAATCTTATACCTGTAAAAGCAAAAAGTGTGATTGTTTTCCTAGAGTAACTGTGGCGTGGCTGTTAACTGGCTGCGCCCAATAAAGTCCCCATCTGCTCTCTGGAGTGCCTCTGGCCAGCCCTGCTAGGCCCAGACCACTGTCCTCATTTCCCCTGTTCAGACTAACCCACAAGCATCCACACCTTCTGTTTCCACCCCTGGGCACCCTCCTCTCCCTTTCTGCCCCACCCCACCTAAGGCCGCACTACTTCTACATACAAAACTGCCCTCATAATGGTGATCTCCTCCTTGTTAGACCACTGGGCCCTCCCTCACAATTCAGGGACTCCGGTTCATACAAGTCTCTTTGGTCTCCGATCCTGACACTCATTCACCGCCCCTCAGGCCTTACTGAGGGCATGGACTGTTTCTTTCAGTCTGATGGGCTAAACACAAGTATCCTTGAAAGGTGTGTCCTGACTTAACCACCTGCTGGGCTTCACTGAGGACCATTTCCATGATAATTCCACATTCTCCTGGACCAGTCCTGTCTTCCACGGCCTGTATTTCCCACTGCCCAAGGAATATTTCCCTATCACCCCACAAAGAACTAAAAATGATTTGCCATCTTCCAAGTTCCTATAAAAGACAACGTTCTCCCTCAACAACTATCCCAGGCTACTAACTTTAAAGCCAGCTCTCTCCTCTTTCCAATCCCTACATGTCTTTCAACTCTGTCTTCCCACTGCTTGTTTTTCCTCCATTACTTAAATGCAATGCAAAGTCTCTTCTATCTTAAGGAAAACCAGTATTAGTCCTACACCTTCTTTAGCTGTCATGTACTCTTTCTCCCCCATTTCCCTATGGAAACATCTTAAAGACTTATTTTCCTGATTTCTACAACTTCACTTCCCATTCATTCCTCAACCCAGCGCCACACCACTCAAGTTCCTCTTGGCCAAACTCAATGGCATCTGTAATTCTTTAGCTCACTGAACACCACCAACCACACTCATTTGGCTCCCTTCTGTCTCTGTGTTCTACTCTTGCCACATAACCCTTACACTCAGTCAGCCTGGAGAGCTCCTGCTCCTCCATAAATATTGGTACTCTCATGGGCTCCATCTCAGCTCTCCTGTGCTCCCAATTTATATCCACCCCAGTTCAACCCTCTAGACCACTGGCTCTCCACTGGGGCTGTTCGAGAAAACCTTTCTAGGAGTATAAGTTTTAACTGTTCATAATGCCTCCAGAGGGCACTCAAACACTTGCTCAGAAACTTTCATAGATATTTGCACAAAGGTATTAGAACCCAAAGTGAATCTCACAGTGCATAATGACTACCTCTAACGAGATGCCAAACATCATAAAGACTTGTCCAACCTTCAGGTTCCCTGATTCTGTGAGCTGGGGGTTTATCACGAGGGTCTAATTCTATTCCTAACATAGAGATGCAGTAATACTGAATACTGGTTAATTGGGAAACCTGACACCTTTGCTAGCCGATGCCAAGTAATATGAATCAGTGAAATATTCTTAAATCCTATCAACCTTAATCCTAACATGTTTGAAATGGACACCTAAAAATAATCAAAGCCAGAGGGACATAATGGAATTTACTCACAGAAAAAAAAGGGGGGGTTCAGATTTTTTTATGAATCGTTTTACCATTTACCTAATGGGCAGAATTTATAATCTTTGGGACAGAGGTTTGCTCTGGCCATAACAAAGGCCAAAAGCGCCATGACAATACCATGGAAGGCACTGCAAAATAAGATGTGGAAATAAGCTATGATTATTTTATGAACTAGTGGGATATGAAAAATAAATGAGCTATAGAATAGCTTTACTGAATTTCTTAAAGCATATCAAGTGACATGAGAGACACTGCAAATTCCAGAGTTAGAATAAAGGCTTAGAAATGCTTTAGTGAAATTGCAGTGCAAAACAATAAAAAATTACTGCTTTTTAATATTAAACTTTAAATGCTTCTGACACAACTACAAAATTAAATTTCATTTTTTAAAAATCTCTTTTCCTCCAATTTCTGTACTAACTAAACTGACCATAGCCACTGGTTATCGATCTTATGCGTCTTCTAGGATTAGCTGTAGTTAATTCTTTAAACCTAGACTAAATGACTTCAATTTGTTAAACCTAGTTTCACCCATTATCCCTTCACCACATCTCTGAGCCATTTAAAATGACCATTCTCACCCATTCTGGGAACTTCCTCCTCAGCTGCCAGGATTCTGCACTCTCACGAGTATCCTCTGTACCCACTGCCCGGCCAGCCCCCCAGACTCAGGTACACAATGAGGCAAATCAGCTTCCCTGGCCCTGCGACAGTGAACAGTGAACTCTCAGATTCTCTCTCCTGAGAATTCAGAACTGGGAAGTGGAAAGGCTGGGTCTGTGAACTGGCAGGGGTTACAGTCTCAGGAGAGCCAAGGCAGAGAGAGCAGCTGCAATGACTCCTGTCAACTTTCCAGAACTAGTGGGCTCCAGCCAAGAAACCACCTTGGATGCCATGGAGACCTCCTCAGAAATCCCCCTTCACTTAAGCCATTTCAAATGGGTTTTTTCAACCACCAAATGGTCTCTGTCTTCATCATGCTCCTTCCTCTCTAATAACTTCTGTAGGCACATTCTCTACTACCTTTTCCTTCAATGCCCACACGCTGCAGCTCTGCTTTGAGCTGCTTTTCATTCTGCCCCACAGGTTCTCACCCACTCCCATGGCTGCCATACCAGCCACGCAGGAAGCACACAGTGAATGATTCTCAGGTCTCCTTCCACACTTCCGCTGTAGACTAAACGCGCGCACCACCACCCCAAATTCATATACTGAAACCCAATACCCGATGTGATGGTGTTAGACGTGGGGCCTTTGGAAGGTGACTGGTTCATGAGCGTGGAGCCCTCATGATGATTTCAGTGCCCTTTTACAGGAGACCCTACTCCTTCTCCCTCACTTCTTCTGCCATGCAAGGACAAAGGGAGAGGACAGGATGGTCACCTATGAGTGAGGAAGTGGGCCCTCAACCAGACACTGAATCTGCCAGACTTGATCTTGGACTTCCAACTTCCAGAGCTGCGAGAAACAAATGCGTTGTTGTATCTACCCAATCTGGGCTAGTTTTGTCATAGCAGCCTGAATGGACTAAGACAACTTCCAATGGTGAGGTGAGCACGTCCAGCTGGGTGCAGACACAGGCCACCCCCGTATGTGCTGGCCTGCCTCCATGCAGAAGGGACCAGTTTGTCAACATCAACAGAAGGCACTCCAGTCAGTCGTGTCCTGACAACACCAGCACTAACACTCTTCAGGGAAACCAGACTGCTCAGACTGGCAGAGTCTAGTCCAAAAGACTAGATAATACTACCCAAACTTAGGGTCGTGCAATCTTAACTCCATATAACAGGCATTAACGGTCCAGTCTAACCCAGACACATATTCCGTAATCCTAAACCACTTATAACTCTATAATTATACTCCAAAAAAATTTTACCACATAGAAACACTGATTTTAATAATGGACTTGTGCACAGTGCAGTCATTCATCTAACAAAGCATATACATGCGGCATAAAATCCTCCTCAGGAACTACACGCGTCTCCTATAAGCCTTTTACATTCAGCATGTCCAAAACCCAATCTGTCATCTCTTCACCAAAGCCAACTGCCCTCCCAACTACAGGAAATGCATCCCCCGGCCCCTCAGCTGCCTGAGCCAAAAACCTGGTGATCAGTCACCCTCCGCCTGTCATAAAGTCCTGTCTACTTTAACTCCTCAGTGTCTCCTGAATTTATTCTCCCTACCTATGCTGTCTCAGCTGTAATTCGGGCCACTGTCATCTCCTATAAAAGCCTCCAGTCTTGCCTCCCTCTAATCCACTATCCACAATGTGATCTTTCTAAAATGTAAAAGGACTTGCTATACCCACTTAACGTCTTCGAAGGGTCCCATTAACTTTCGGTGTAATTTCCACATTTATTCACGTGGTTTTTAAACCGTGAACAATGTTAGCTCCTACTTCTGTCTCTTGGTTCATCTCTCACTGCTGCCCACTCCAATTCTAGCTCCAGCCAGACCAAACATCTTCAAACTCCCCAAGTCGGAATTGCTACTACGCCTTGACGACTATGCTCTCCTCCCCACACTCCTTTTGCCTCCAGGCCTTTACACTAACTGCTCCCTTTGTTTACCTTCAGGGCCCACCTTAGATACCACTTTTTCCAGGAAGCAATCCCTCACTTTCACCCTTACACTCAAACTTGGATTATGTGCGAGGTCTTTCCATGTGTTCCCAGAGCCCTTACGTGTCCTGTAATGTATCTCTTCTATCACACTTACTTGGATTTGTCCACCAAAGCACATGTTCCTCCACATCCACACCACCTACTGCAGGTCCACAGAAACACGTGGTAAGGAAATGAACCCACATGCCCCAGTGATAACCTCGTCTACACTGCATGTTCCCAGGTACCCAGAGCTCCACTCTGCAGGCTTTGCACCATACCCATACTCTCCATGCTTCTGCCCGTGGTCCAGCTGGCTAAGCCCTCCTCATCCTGAAAGACTCAGGAAAATGCAACTTGCTCCATGACCAAATCTGTGCATTTGAAACATAGGAAGTTAGTAAGAAAAGAAATCCCACGGCCCATGTTCAAGTTTCTGCATTTATTCTACAGCTAGAATATCAGAAATGAGAACTACTTTTATTGTGCATATTGCTAGAAGCAATTTTCCTCCAAGTACTGAAAGCAGCAAAACTCATTCAAATTTATTCCAAATGCATCACTCAAAAATGTTCAAATATTAGTTTTTAGGGTACATTTTAGAGTATGCTTTAACATATGATAGGGCTTGCCTATTTCTAAAAGTGCACATACCTATTATCCACACAACTAACATATGTCCTATATTTACTTTTAAAAGTAAATATTACAATATAAATGTAATACATATAATTTTAGAAAATATAAAAAATTTAAATCACAATGCCCTATCACCCAAAGTCCATAATTTTTAAGATTTTCATCTAATTTCTTCTAGATGTTCCTCCATCATAGGTTTTTGTGGCGGGTTACTGGGATCTTTGATCAAGAGTTTTAATCACGTCACATACACAATTTTGTATTCTGATTTTCTCCCACTTAACACTGTCATAAGCATTTTAATACATTTTCCTCATGAACATTTTAATGACTATATATTATCCAGTGGACACACCGTAATTTAATCATTCTCCAAAAGCTCGCTAAAAAATAATTCTAGGATATACATCTTTTGTTCTCTCTATATTTAAAAATATGCCTTCAATCAGTTCCTACATCAAGGAATATGAATACTTTTCAAGGCTCTTGATACATATGGCCAATGTAACAAAATAGTATGACATTTTCCCCACGTCCTCCTAAGTACTAGTATGGTAATTTTTTAGTCTAAATGTACCCTTATTAAATTGGTAAGTAAGAATTTGTAACATCTTAATCACAAAAGTAAATACTCATTGTAAAAAAAACTGAAACTCAAAAATATGTGAAATAAAAAATCAGTCTCTCTTGTTTTTCCCTCAGTCACAATTACATATTTTCCATGTATCTTTCTAGACCTTTTTCTATTTTTAGTCAGAACATACACACACATAAGAATATTTTGGGCTTTTTATCATACAAAAAAAAAAAGGAATTAAATTTGTTTTGACTCAACAATATATTCCAGGAACCCATCCAGGCTATGTCAATGCATACAAATCTACCTCTTTTTAAAAGCTACGTAACATTCCATAGTATACAGATACCAAAATTTATTTGTGGTTATCTCCCATTTTTTTATTATAAATGATGCTACAACAGACTTTGCACATATTAACTTATGTTCTCTTGTGGGAATATTATAGATTCCTTGAGGAGTTTCTGTTAGATCAAAGCATGTTTTTAAAAATTTTTATAGGCTCTCCCAAATTGTTATTTGAAAAGGTAGATCCAGTTTTATGTTCCCAACAATGTATTAGGTGCCTTTTCCTCCACACCCTTCACTCTTTTAAATTTTTTTATCTTTTAAATTTTTGCATGATAGCCCCCACTGAAAAAATCTGGTTGTTTTAATTTTAATTTCCCTAGTTGAAACCCTCTTCACTGCTTTGACTCTTTCTTTGAGAACTACTCCTATCCTCCATTCATTTCTTAATTGTATCAGTTCTGTTATTCTTTAACTCTTTAAACATGTTACAAATTTTTTTCCTGCCACCTTGTAATGTCTTTTGTCACACAGAAATGTCAACTTCCATAATGATCAAATTTATCACTCCTTTCCTAATGATTTTGGGTCTTGGTCTTACCTTAATGGTCTACAAAAAAATCAGATTTTCCAACATAATATATTCTCCAGCATAATTCCCTTCATTTTCTTCTAATATCTTTACAGTTGCTTTTGTTTTTGAGTTAGTTCTTTGAGCCAAATAAAATTCATCTTGAATGTGTAGAAGTAAAATCTTTCTTCCCAAAGTCAATTATCCCTACACAGTATACTGAATAATCAATTCCCAGCTGTATCAAAATACCAACTTTATTCAATCCTAAATTCCTATATATTAATGGGCCTGTTACTGGATTCTACTTTTCCATGCAGTAATTTATCTATGCTTGTGCTCACCATTTATATTAGTGCCACATTACAGTATGTTTTAATATCTGGTATGGCAAATCTTCCATCACTATTTTTCCACTTGAAAAATTTCTTGACCATTCTAGCACATTTCCTCCTCCACATGAATTTTAGAAGCAATTAATCAAGTGTCCAAAAATAATTCTCACTTGGATTTTATGTGAAATTACATTAAAATTACAGTTTAATTT
>ML101590.1:0-18677 GCA_003697995.1 Taxidea taxus jeffersonii | reverse complement strand
GGATAGCTTTATAATGTCTAAACACCACATCCAGGAATACGGTCTGTTTTTTCATTTAAGACATTCTTATCTCTCAGGATAGTTTACAGGGTCCTCCATGCAGACTGCACTTGCCTCAATAAAGCTGTATGTACATGTTTTATGTTTTTTTGCATTGTGATCACAGCCTATTTCTTGGTTGGTTTTTTTCTTTTCCATTTTAGTTTCTGCAGGTTATTTCTGGTATTCAGAAAGTTATGAATTTTATATAGGCATGTGTACCCAGTCACTTACTCAATTTTTCTTTGCATAATAGTGTGTTGTTCTCATTTCTGTAGCCAATAGCATCTACAAATACTTCCCTTCTTCTAATTTTAGATCCTTACCTCACTCTAATTTCATGTATTACTACTTTAATAAAACTTACAAAAACAATGTTAAATAATACCCCAATTTTTAATTTGACTCTGAGAACTTTCTATTAGGTATACCGTGAATAATTAGCTTAATATTGATGTGTACTTTAGCACCAAAAAAACCTACTTTTTAAAACTAAGAAACAAGGAATTTTTTAAAAATCAAGTATCTATTTTGTCTGTAATTTAGGTGGCAATGTGAATTCAGTGTGAAATCCAAGGAAAAGATACCTCTCTTCCAGACTTCTGAAATGGCCTACCTAGTTCTCCCCTACTTCCACTCTCTCACCGCCACCCTCACATTCTGCATGCGGTAGCTGAAGTGGCTGTTGAAAAATGCAAATCTGATTATGTCATTCTCCTGCTTCAGATCCAACCCCTGCAATGGTTTCCCATTTCACTGAGAATAAAATAAAACATCCTTAACCTGCCCTACAAGACCCTACATGATCTGGCCCCCTGCCTAGCCACACTTCCCTCTCACCCACCAGAATCTATCCAGAAGTCATTCTTTCAGTTCCTGGAATGGGCAAAGCTCTCCCTCCCTTCAGGGCCTTCCCACATGCCATTCCCCTGCCTGGAAAATTATCCCCCATCATTCTACGCTAACGCCTACTCACCCTTCAGATCTCAACTCAAATCTTATTTTTGCAAAAAAAAAAAAAAAAAGAAAAAAGAAAAAGAAAAAAAATATTTATATATAAAGTCTTTCCTGGGCCTTCTTTTCACAATCTAAAATTTGCTCTCCTTTTAATACTCTTATAACTGGTACTACTTAACTTTCCTAACAGATACCGTTTGTGATTATACATGCAGTTGCAGGATTGTATCATTTCTGGTTCCCTCCACCCCCGCAGATTATAACCTTTAAGAGAACACGGACAAATTGATTATGTTGGCCACACCACAAGCATTCATATATATTTGAATGAAATAAAAACACCTAAGAAACCCTTAATTGTATCTCTTACATCTTAAAACAACACCCTTCATAGCAATCAATATTTAAACTGTTAAGACTCTTTTTGATACTGTCTGCAAATTCAGTAAGAAAACATTTTACCCCAAGGACATAACAGCTAACCTGAATCTCATGCTGCCAAAGGAAAATACATAAATTATATCATTAGGAAATGTTTTGTTTAAATATGAGTTTTATGTAGCATTCACTTCACTGATACTTTATTCACAATCCACTATTTTATATGTCTTATTTTCTAAGCATATAAAGCACTAGGAAAAACGTGCTTTGTCAAATATTCTTCAAGAAGTTTAACATATTAACGGTCCTTGATAAAAATTATAGCAAAATCACAAATTAAAAGCATTCAAAGTTGATCTCTATTATACTGTAACAGACACATCTGGTAAAAAAAAAAAAAGTATAAATTACATTGCAAATAAAAAGTCCTTTTGGATCACAAAAGCTAATAAAACCAATATTTATATACTCCTTTACATTCTGCAAAGCACTTTCATGTGAAAACCTCATACCGCCAAACTCTCTGGAGTAGACAGAGCAGGTATTATCAGCATTTATAGAAAACTGAGGTTTAGAGGGACTGTCCTCCTCAAGGTCAAAGGACTGGAAAGTACTAGAGTCGTAATTACATTGGGGGAGGGGTAGCGGTCCCACATGTAAATGTCCTAACCAAAAGAACTTCCATCCTAGAGGCCTGCGTCTGTAATTAGTGCAGATTTATGCTCCCTTCGCTGAAATTTCATTTCACCAGAGAACCACCACCCAAAGAGCTGCTTTAAAGTTAAAACTTAAATTGCCACCAATCTGGGAAATAGCTAAATTAACTAGGATATACCCAAACTATGGAACATGATGCAGCAGTTCTCCAACACCGGTTAAGGCATTACATGCTGAAACTGAAAGATAAGAGTGCACTAGTACTTGTTAAAACGGTCAAAGATAATGCAAGTACACACACGGGGAAGCACTTTATGAGATCTAGAAAGATACACATGGAACATATAATAGTTATCATCTCTGGAGACGGGGGTTGGCAGAGAAAGACGTCAGCCGTGTCTGGGATGTTTTAGTTTTTACCAAGAAAATTAGTTACTCTACCTATTTAAAACTAATCTTTTAAAATTTAAATTAACCTATGGGTTGAACAGACAGGTCATTTTTCTGCTCTAAAAGCTTTGCCTCTATAAAGGAAGTCGGGGCCTCTCTAAAGGAGAAGACAAAACGTATCAACAACAAAAAAAGGCACCATCCTGTTAAAACAATAAACCATCTAAAGGTCGCAAAAACGTCCCTTTAAAAAAGCAGTAACTCAAAATATTTTTTAATACCTAGTCTTCGGTGTAGTAAGAGAACCAGTCAACAAACCAGCCACTGGACGAGAACCGAGCAAGCTCCTCCTAGAGAGATTTAGTTGTTAGAGTTCGGCCAGGAAGGTTTCACAAAGGAGCCGAGTTTTGAGGGAAATGAGAGGTGACTTGGCCGAGAGATGCGGGAAGAGTCATCCAGATGGGAAAATGTCTGGGAGGTGGATATACCGAGTTAATCGGAAGCGGGGGACGGTTAGCAAACTGCAGTCGAGTCCTGAAAGAGGAGAGGATTCCTTTGGGTGTGGGAGTGGAGAGGGAGCTCGGCTGCGCGGCCATCCAGTTTACCTGGGTGAGAATCCGGCCCTTGTTGTGGTCAAACAATGGAGGCGTCCAGCGGCAGCGGCGTTCTGCGCTGGGTGCGCGAAGGGTTCCTCATCACCTGAGTAGGATGCTCGGCAGGCTCTGCTGGGACGCAGGGCGCTCTAAAAAACACAACACCACACCATGCAGCCGGGCTTCTCCGCGGCACAGCCCGGCTCCCTGCTCCCACGGCGCGGCCATTACCGCCTCTCCGGGGACCCGCCTGGAAAGGCTCCAAGGCGCGGCTTCACGGGCTTCTAAAGCGGTTTCGCTCCCCCTTCCCTCGGCTCCAACAACAATGGAGCCCGGCTCGGGAGTCCGGCTCCCGGGGGCCCTCCGCCCGGCCTCGCCCCTGCCGCTGCCCAACCCTCGCCGCGCACCCGGCCGCCATCTGTGACCCCCGCGCCCCGCTCCCGGCACTGCGGGCCCGCGCCGGCCGGCCGAGGCCCGAGGCCAGGCTGCCCTCCGTGGGGCCTTGCCCCGGTGCCCGCCGGGCCGTCCTGCTGCCGGGGGCCGCTCTGACCTTCCCCACCGACGCCCAAGGGCCGGCCCCGGCGCGAGGCCCATCCTAAGTGATGGGTTGTTTTTCTTTTCTTTAACCCACTCATCCTCCTTCCAACCCCGAGCCCGCTCCCCTTTCGCCCCCCGCCCCCGCCTCCTTCCCGAAATGATATAGAAAGACTGCAGCCCGGCCGCCCGACAACTCACTCCAAGTGAGGGGTTGAAGCGCCCCAGGCCGCGGGCTCCGCGCACCCACCCTCCCTCTCCTCAAGGGACACCTCACAGGTGCGCCTCCGAGCCGCGCGCGCGCGCTCCGCACACCCAGACGCCTCCGGGGGACAGCGCGCGTGCGCACGCACGGGGCCGACGAGCCCCGGGGGAGCGGGGGCCGCACGCATGCGCGCCGTCCTGCCCTAGCCCGGCACCAACCCCCCCGCCTCCGCCCCCGTCGGCCGCCCGCGCGCGCCCTCCCCCCAATCCCAGGCTGGTCCCGGGTACCCCCCCAACCCCCGACCCTGCGCGCGCGCTCCCGCTCGCTCGCTCGCTCCTCCTTCCCCGCCCCACCCGGGCCCGCGTTACCCTGGGCAACCGCAGTGCGGCCGCACCTGAGCTCTGCGCCTGCGTCCCACCGGCCAGACCCTCCCTTCCCCTCGGTCCCGTCCCCTGCCCCGCCACAGCTGGGGGTGGGGGGGGCGTCGCCCCCTCCCCGCAAAGTGAGTATCGAGCGTCCTCCCCCGTCCTTCCCCTCAGACAGACCCGCCGCCGCGCCGGCGCCTCAGCCGTCCGCCGGGTCAGCGCGGCCTGGCCTCGCCGCTCCGGCCCCCGCTCCCAGCGTGCAACGCGGCGAGCGCTCGGGTGGGAGCCGGCGAGATGCGTTCGGCGGGCGGCGCCCACTGACCTCCCTCGGCCGCCGGGCCGGGGCAGGGCCGGAGCCGGGAGCCAGCCCCGCCCGCCGCCCCGCCCATGGGCCGCCAGCCCCCGAAGCCGCCCGCCGGGAGGACCGCGCCGAGGGGGGGAGCCGCCTGAAGGACCGCGACGGCCGCGCCCGCAGGTAAGGCGGGGCCCGAGGTGTGACCGAGTCCAGCCCCGCTCACCTGGCCGCACCTCTGGGGAGGCTCTGCGGGCGCCGGCGGGGGAGGGGGCACCTGTCGGGGCAGGAATTTGTTTAGAGCTGTTTTAAAAGCTCTCTCTGCCAGGGGGTGGGGGTCCTCGCGTCTCCCCCCCAGGGCTCTCGGCGCTGGGGAAGGGTGTCCCCTTGAGGAAACGGCGGTGGCGGGGGGAGAGACAAGAAAAGGTGGAAAGGAGGGCAGAAGTGAGGCGCAGCGACCCCGCGCCGGCTGCCTGCAGCGTTTTCCGGCCGGCTATGGGGAGGGGGATGCCGTTGCCAGGGCTCCAGTCCAGGCTGCGGACCGTCCGCACCGCGCACCCAAGCCAGTACGACGGGGCAGGAGCGGCCAGCCCAGGGGCTGCTCGGACCAGCCCCGGGGTGGGTTTGTAGGGTGAGGGAGCCGCATTGCAGGTGCACCAGGAGCGCCCGAGGGCCTGGCCGTGCTTTGTCTGGGATGCTGTGGGGAGGCGGCCTTCTTCATCCAAATCTTTTTAAATGCGTTTTACCACCCTGTACGTTAGAGACCCTCCCCGATAAGTTGCGTTGTCTCCTGTCCCAATAACCCTTTACGTAAGTACTCTACCTTACAGCCCTTTACCGAAGCTTTGATGTGGGCTTTACAGGACCCTAATAACGATTTGCTTGGAATTCATGAAATTGAGCATAATGCAAATATGCAGCAGAGCCGCAGGCTTGACTACAGAGCTGCTGTCTGTTACAGCGAGTCACTCCAGTTTATCTAACTTGCGTTTTCATGCTGACCTGTATTGCTTAAAGTCACACTTTGATATTTAGCGGTATGATCTATTCCAGCGATTGAAAATGAGGTGACCTAAGAGGAAATAGAGTCGTACTCCGAAATTTAGGTTGCGGTAATAGGTCTTATTACAAAATACAAGCTCCGAGGCTGTAGTGCTTTAATACATTACGCATTTCCAGAAACCTACCTGTAAGAGTGGTAAAGCTAGAATTGCTGGGTCTTTTTAAATCAGATTTTTAAGTATGAGGGTATATAAAAAACACTGTTGTTTTATTAAATGATTCATATTTTTTTTGCACTGTCAAGACCGTGCCTGCATTTTCTTCCTGTTGAATTGTAAGGAAAAAGATGCCAACGTTTAAAATGACTTTTATCCCCAAAGATGTTTTAAATTTATTTCTTTTGGCTAAATGTTCGTCTTCCATGAAATGTTTTTGGTGAAAAGTTTTAAGGCTTGTGATGTGTATATATACATAAGTATATATATATTTGTGTTTACATATACACAATATTGAAAAACCTTAAAATAGTTTTTGTTTCTCTGCGTCATAATTACTCAGTAAATTTAGTTTAGGTAGATTTAAAATCCAAAATACAAAACAATTATTTGTGTGTATCAGATTTTTATTGTAGTACATGTAAATACATAAATTTAACAGGCTTCTTGGAAAATATTGTTAATTTTTTTTTAAGTGAATCCTTTTGCTTGCAATGGAAGATCACTTGGGTTCTTAACTCTTTCATCTGTGATTCATTGGATAAATTCATTTTAATGTCATTACTTAATTGGCAGAGAACATTTGCAACGGTACTGTTATTAACATTGATGCTTTTAAGAAATACTTAAAAAGCATTTTCTCATATGTCCTAACAAGAAAAGACATGGGCCTTTTTCTTCTCTCTGGAACAAGGTCAGCCATAAAAAGTTCCTGATACATAGTGGGCACACATGTTTTAACTAAGATTAATTACATCTACCGGATTGGATATCTTTAAAAGTCAATGAAGGTGCCTTTATATGCTGCACATGTTTGACTCAGATTCACATTCCAGACTAGTTAAGTAGGTCCTAGCTTAATGACACCAATTTTCACATCTCCAGCTTTGATGTTTAAACCTGCAGAGAAGTGAATGTGTCCTAATTGTCTTCAGATATTAAGGTTTGTCATGTAGCAAAGGGAGTGTATGTATTTAGAGTAATTCCCAAGTACAGAAGAGGCCAAGTAGTATTTAGAGGAAGACAGATTTCACTTTGACATAAAAGCAGAAGTTGCTTATGATTAGAACCTCCAGCGGTGGAAAGAAGGGGCTGTTCCTTCCCACACAGAGTTTCCAGATAAGCCCGTTCCCCAACAGAGCAGGAATGGCTACTAGGAGTATCACGTGGGGGGTGAGAGAGGCCTTCTGAGATGGGTGTTTAGGAATCCCAGTGGCAGTGAATTGAAGGGCTTTGTGGCTTGTTTTGTTTTGTTTTGAATGCTGGCTTCAGAGATACAGCTGTGGGCATAAGGACTCCCCAGAATGTGGCTGAACTGTTGGAAGATTTCTACCAGGGTAGAGGCCAGCCTGGTATCAGAGGTGATTGTAATCCTACTTTGCTCTTGTAAGGGGCTTTATAGGTCATACTGCACTCTCACATTCAAAAGATTTTTAAAAGACTCTTTTAATTATATGTGAGTTGTATTTCTTCCTTTGGCTTTTATTTTCTACAATAAACATTTAATTAAAAGGAAAATTACCCATTTCTATGAAGGCAAGCAGAAGAATGTTTTTTAAAGCTCTTTTTAAAAATGGGATGATGTCATTCTTTTCAGAGTCAGCAGTTTGTGAAGGTGAATAGATTTTCTTCTTAGCTGAAATTATTTTTTTAAAGATACTGATTAAGGGCTGATTCTTATGCTTGCTCTGCATTTTAGTTTCTGTTTATTTCATTGCTCAAACATGACTCAAATTTCACAGCAAAAAAAAAAAAAATCCAGTCATATCCACCTATAGTAAATTGCATTGGATGTTCTTCCAGTATTTCTGTGTTGTTTTTAAATATATGTTGACAGCTGAAGGTAAAACACAGCTGAAAGAAATAAAACTACAATGTACTGAAAAGATTAGGTGAATTGGAGCTTTGTGTCTGAAGAAGAAAAAGATGTGTTCCATTTGTGCTAACCCAATCCTGGGAATGATAACTTATCAACAATAGGGATGATCTATCCATAATAAGAAAGATTAGGCGGCTGTTGACTATAAGTCACAATGCATATTTTAAATGGGTCGGTGGGGTTAGGACTCTTGTCTGTAGCCAAGGGGCAGAGCAGAGCTTCCTGTGAACAGAGCACCCAAACAAATGTACTCTGCACAAGGATTTAAGGGGAGCGTAATGGTAACAGGCCGATTGAGTTAAAACAGCATCTGAACCCCTCCAGTTGAGGAAGAAGTTAGAAGGAAAACCAATCCTGAATTAATGTATATGTGTGCTTACTCTTTCAGAAACTTGTAGTTTCCTCTCTTTTGTTCTTTTTTAAGATTTTATTTATTTGAGAGAGAGAGCATAAGAAGGGAGAGATCAGAGGGAGCAGCAGACTCCCTCTGAGCGGGGAGCCCAACGTGAAGCTCGATGCCAGGACTCCAGGATCATGACCTGAGCCGAAGGCAGAGGCTTAACCAACTGAGCCACCCAGATGCCCTCTCTTTTGTTATTTAGCAGATGAGTTTGCCTCATGTTTTTTGTGCTGGTTTATCCCCAGCTGAATTTGGGTATGATCGTTTAAATAAGACGAAGACTCAAACTTTAAACACGGAACACATTTTTATTTATACTTTATGCATGAAGGGAAAAAGAGAAGAACATCAAGTTCTTCTGGCCAGCCAAAAAATAAAGTAAGAAAATCTTACGAGTACTTAGTACTTCAAAAAAAAACATCCGAGAGACTACTTTAAATATTATGATGAGGTCAACAAATTACCAAGTAGGCACCCAGTTAGAAAACAGCCTTTTTAGAGGTCAAAGGTTGCCTTTTAGAGCTCCTCACCAGAGTCTCTGAGGCCATCACACAGCTTTCTGAAAACCTCTTTGTTAACTAGAAAACAGGAGTTTTTGTACTTTATGCAGGTTTCCACACTAGTGAGCAGACTAAGTTACATGTCTTTGCAATTCCTGCCAGTTTATCATTTTATCAGAAATAACTTTCTGAAGCAAGGACTGTCTGCTTCTCTGTAGCTATAAAGGAAGAGGGAATATGTGTACTCCTTCTGTCAAGATTCTTTCTACTAGCCAGATTCTCAGCACTGAGCAGTGGAAGTCCTTCAGTTAGCACCAAACAAAAGAGCAAGCCTGAAATGCTTAAAGCTGACAGTAAGGGGGGGGGGGGACAACAGAGCACTTTTAATAAATGGAATTCGAGGCATAATGTACTCTGCTGCTACAGTTTCTTTGTTGCCTCCTTGATGACAGCTACCATGTGAAATTTAGACCTGTGTAAGACCCGCTACTTCTGCTCTTCAGATTTCCTTCCCCACCTATTTCTGAATGCATCCGTGCCTTTTCACTATAGGTAAGATGGTTTATGAGGCATCCTTTTAAGCCCCATTTCTTATGTAAAGTTGTTTAAACATTGCTGCTATATACAAATTACAATTCCCTGTATTACTACAGTTCTGTTTTTCCTGAAGTTGTGTATTTCACCTCAGAGTGTGTCGCATTATACCCCGAAAGGGCTATCTATTCGGTACACTTAGAGTACTCGTAAAAACACTGGTTCCCCAAGTTACAGTTCCTTCACTATGTAGCAGAATAACCCAGGATTGCCATAGTTTTCTGTTGGCTTCTTATCCAGTGTCCTCAGGGATGAACAAGTGTAGGTGGTTAGGCTCATGCCCTACCCCGAACAAAGAAGAAGACTCCTTTAACCCCTTTCTCTCCAACTGTCATACCTGTCAACGCAAGTGGAAGGCACTGGTTTTATTTCCTCTCCAGTGGCTTGTGGGAACAGATCTAGGTTTTGTTGTGGGCTTGTTTTTTAAGATTTATTCATTTGAGAGGGAGTATAAACACATGGGGGGTGGACAGAGGAAAAGAATCCTCAGGCAGACCTCTTCACTGGACTCAGGGCTCCATCCCATGAGCCATGAGATCATGACCTGAGCCAAAACCAAGAGTTGGAGGTTTAAGCAACTGAGCCTCCCAGGCACCCCCAGATGCAGTTTTTAGAAATATTTGTTTTGCACTTTGGTGAGAAAGATGGAGAAAGTTGGTTGGTTTTTCACTTTTATGTTCCCATAGACAAATATATAGCAGGGGTTATTAGGTATGGTCTATTCCTTTCAAGGAGGGGTCAGACTTTGTCTCCAGCAATGAATCATCTTTATGCTTTGGTTCAGTCCTGGTGTCCAGACCAGAAAGTTTAGCCAATGAGGTATTTGCTCATTGACCTGCCCTATTGCACTGCCCCAGGGGAGAGGAAAACACAGTCTTGTCTGATAGGGAGAAAGGATAAGTAAGTCTTCTTAGCCCCTGTGATGGGTTTCAGGTGAACAGTTCATTCCCATCAAGAAAGTGGTCAAGTCAGTTTTTGACAGAAAGAGGTTTATCAGTATAGTGAAGCTGTGGTATTAGGACCTGCTTCAGAGATGAGCAAAGCCAAACCTTGTCGAGGGCAAAGCTGTTTTTTTAGGGAGAAAATAAAAGTCTAAGATGGAACAAGTAAAGCCAGAGGTGAGGCCTTTTTGGAAACAGGTAGATGGAGTGTTGTCTTTTGGAGGTGTTTTCCAGTCTCATCCATGGTTGTAGTATGGAACCCAGAGCAGTTTGGACCGATCACTGGCTCATTCTAGAACACTACACTGAATTCTAACTGCCAGCAGGCTGTAGAGTGGAGTACCTTTCAGAGGAAATTTGGGACACCACAAACACATTCCTGTGCAGGTTATCATCCCATGTCAGAAGCTCAGACAGGAAGCAGATTACCTGTTGCTGGGCCTTGGAGGAACACTGAGTGCATTTAGAAGTTGTTAAAACAGCTAAGCCGGTGTCTTCCCACCAGAGCTGCCATTGAGTCTCTGGCACATAAGGACCAGTAACCCTACAGAACTGCAAGTCCCTACCGGAAAGTTGAAATGATATTCTGGACTGATGAACCCGGATGTTCACCCAGTCACCCACGCTTCCTGCACTGGCACCTGAAGCACGTCAACACCCCCTTATCAACACTTCCCACTGGGAGAACCCAGCTTCTCCCAGAACACTAACATTATGCCAGTGGAGGGTAACTAGAAGTCTTGGGAGCCTACTCAGTTTTTTAGGTGAAGGTCCCAGATTTTTGTTGGTTAAAACTCTTGTGTTCATAACCAATAGGTAGGACATCTATCTAGCCACTTTAGTCCAGTTTCTGCAAAATCCTGCCAGATTATTTCTTTCAATTTCATCTTGATAATTCACTACCTCTTCTGACTCTAGGTGATACAGTGAAGGCCTTGGTGACTTTATAGGGCGTTAGAGTTCTATTTACAGTCTGACCTGTGAATTTTGGTTTCCTGCTATAGACAGACTTAATGTGCCAAATCTGGACAGGGAATATTTCAGAAGTCCTTTTTGACCGTCATTATGACAGCCTTTGTATGTAGGTAGCTTCTACATCTGGTGAAATTGCTAAAACATTCACATTAAAACCATTTCCTCATTTGAATAAAGCTAATTTGACTATATGTTTACAAATGCCCCCCCAAAGGGATAGATAAGCCATTCTCTTTGTATGGTGGTTCTCTCCCACCCCCTCTACACCCACAATGTGAGCCTGACAAATAGGACAGTGCATATAATGTTGAGCTACAGTGGAAAATTTAGAGCATACAATTCATGTCTAATCATCCCTAGCATCCTTTTCCATGTGGGTGTCAGGCTATGGAGCAAGATGAGGAAACTAAGTCCTTTGGAGCTATCAAGGAGCTGTCTGGGGCATGGTCTGGTTGCAAGGACTCCCTGCCAGACTCGAGAGGCCCTTTACTGCAGGCGTCTGGTCTGGGACAGGGACAGCATGGGGAAGAGCTTCCAGAAGGAACTGGTCAGTCTGAAAATGGTGAGTTCTGTTAGATAGGTGTGACCACATTATTCACCAAAAGAAAAATAGTTCTAAAGCAGCCCCCAGTATCAGGTAACATGAGCACCATTAGAAATGAACTCTTCCCGGAGTGAGGAGGTCTCACTATGTCTGCAGTCAGAATGAGACCACCATCTCATAACCATCCACAGCCAGAATGAGAGTCAGAAAAAAGAGAGAAAGACCAGTGGGACTGCATATTCCAGTGAGGACAATACATTTGTCTTCTGGACGGACTGTGGAAGCAAAAATGGATAAAGATTCTCCTTCTCTGAGAAGAGTTTGCATTGGAGATTAATTTTCTTGTCTGCAGCTGTTAATCTTTTCTCCCCAATCATACACAAATTTTTATTGATTTACTTTAATATACCTGATTCACACAGTCATTCCAAACAATTTATCTAAATAATAGAGATTTAAATTATGGGTTTTAAATGTCATCAGACATATCAGATATCCAGAATAACATCAATTGACTTTACCATCTTAATCTGAGCTGTAAGAACAAGTGCTCAAAATGGGTCACCTGGGTAGCTCAGTCAGTTGGGTGTCCAACTCTTGGTTTTGACTCAGGTCATCATCTCAGGACATGATCTCAGGGCTGTGGGATCAGGCCCTGTGTCCAGCTCTGTGCTCAGCTGGAAGTCTGCTTAAGATTCTGTCCTTCTGCCCACCCACCCCCCCACCCTGCTGAAATAAAAACTAAACCTTTTTTTTTTTTTTTAAGATTTTATTTATTTATTTGACAGAGATTACAAGTAGGCAGAGAGGCAGGCAGAGAGAGAGGAGGAAGCAGGCTCCCCACCAAGCAGAGAGCCCGATGTGGGGCTCGTGGGGCTCGATCCCAGGACCCTGGGATCATGACCTGAGCTGAAAGCAGAGGCTTTAACCCACTGAGCCACCCAGGCGCCCCCTAAACCTTTTTTTTAAAAAAACACCCAGCAGATGACCCACAGGGGCTGTGAGGAGATAAGGTATGGTTTTTCCCATATGCATTTTACTTTCTTTACATGTCTTTAGGTAAGTATAGTTAATTATTAACTAATTACTTTAGTACTCTTCTAGTCCAAGAAGAATGAGGGATTTTAGAAAATAAAGACAATTTACATTAAAGAATAATGCAGTTGTTGACTAAGAATTTGTCAGAGAAATATAGTACCTTAAAACATTACTCAGCTAATGGAAGTGGAGTAACTTTTTTTTCTAAAGATTTTATTTATTTGAGGAAGAGAGGATGAGAGAGACCAGAGAGCACAAGGGGCAGGGAAGGGCAGAGGGAGAAGCAGACTCACAGCTGAGCAGGGAGCCCAATGCAGGGCTCTATCCCAGTACCCTGGGATTATGACTTGAGCCAAAGGCAGACAGTAAACAACTGAGCCACCCAGGGACCCCTGAAGTGGAGTAACTTTATAAGTCACCATAATAGGTAATATTGTCCAAGATTTTTAAAAAATAAATTATATGATTTTTCTTAAATTGTAGTTATCAGTTGCTCACTCACGTTGAGATTTACCAACTTTTTTTTAAGAAAGAAGTTTTCCTCTAACTTTTTTTTTAAAGATTTTATTTTATTTATTTGACAGAGATCACAAGTAGGCAGGCAGAGAGAGAGGAGGAAGCAGACTTCCTGCTGAGCAGAGAGCCCGACGTGGGGCTCTATCCCAGGACTCTGGGATCACAACCCGAGCCGAAGGCAGAGGCTTTAACCCACTGAGCCACCCAGGCGCCCTGAGATTTACCAACTCTTAAATGATGGTGTGGAAAACCATGAGCTGATAGTAAGGCAAGTGTAAAGGATTTATGAAGTACAATTTAAGTTAGCCTTTGTGCAAAAATCCTGCTTTTCTGTAAGAATTAATACGTGTGGGGTTGTCAGTCCCACCCCACTCCAGCACGCTGGCTCTGTGACAGCAGGATTTTTGTCTGTTTTATTCATTGGGGTATTCCAATGTCTTTCCTGTGCCTGGCTCAGAAGTTCTCAGAGAAAGGCGCTTGCTTTATTGAAAGAACGAAGTGGGATGCTTTATATGACCCCACTGAGGAAAATAGGACCCTCCTTACACCCCCAAATTCACAAAACAGTGCATGAGAGAATTTGCTTCAAGAGTACTAAAGGGCATCTGAATAATTTAATTCTGTTATGCAGCCTTCCATGTTGTATTGGAATACTTTCATTCCTGTTCTTAATACAGAGGCTTTTTAAGAGAGATAAATAGTTTTTCAATTTGTACCTGTATCTTTAAATTTTATGCCTAAACTGGGATTCTTTTTTTTTAAGATTTTATTTACTTACTTGATAGATCACAAGTAGGCAGAGAGGCAGGCAGAGAGAGAGAGAGGGAAGCAGGCTCCCTGCTGAGCAGAGAGCCGGATTTGGGGCTTGATCACAGGACCCCAAGATCATGACCAGAGCTGAAGGCAGAGGCTTGAGCCACCCAGGCGCCCCATAAACTAGGATTCTTATAACCTGCTTGTTTTTACTTTGGAAGAGACCTTTTCTAAATAGAAAACCGTTTTAAGATTTACCAGCTCAAGGGGCGCCTGGGTGGCTCAGTGGGTTAAGCCTCTGCCTTCGGCTCAGGTCATGATCTCAGGGTCCTGGGATCGAGCCCCGCATCAGGCTCTCTGCTGGGCGGGGAGCCTGCTTCCCCCCTCTCTCTCTGCCTGCCTCTCTACCTACTTGTGATCTCTGTCTGTCAAGTAAATAAATAAAATCTTTAAAAAAAAAAAAGATTTACCAGCTCGACACTAATTTCTTTGATTTTTCCAATACATTTGTGCAAATAACAAAGTTTAAATTATGGCTCTTTATAAACAGCATTTCCTGATGATCATGGAGCCTGTTCTTTCATTTTTCGCAGCCTGGAAAACTTTTCTTAAAGTGCTAGTACACATAAATTTTAGGGGTTTTGGCATGGCATGGTTTTATAAATTAATTTAGAGTCCTTAAAATCCTTTTAAGATTCATATATACTATTTAATGGTCTCCTTAAAAACAGGAATTCCTTTGCATTCAAGAAATGTTAAAGCCTTTAGACATCAAAATTTCCTAGCGATTCATTAACTGTTCTAGATCAAAGTACTCCCATGGAAAGTGTATATTGGGTCAATTTTGATATATCCATTTATCATCTCTAAAAATACCACTTTTGTAACCGTAATACTGGAGTCCCTATTTGGGGTTTCAGAAATCTCTCATACTCACCCTTTCCGCTTCTCAGGTCGTAAGCATTTATAGGAAAAGACATCTTAGACTGTCAGATGAAGAGAGAAACATTATTATATTCTTAAGCAAATTGGAGTTTACATGCAGCTCTTTTCTTCCAAGCAAAAGTAAGAAAGGCAGTGCGTGTATTTCTGGCCAGCATGGGGAGGCGGGTAAAGCGGCACCTTCCCTCAGCCACACCTCACCAGGAGCTTCAGCAGTAGGGGAGAAGCTCTCTCAAACAGCTGCCCTTCCCTCTAGGGTCAGCAGCTCGTTGCAGGGAAAACACCGCATATGGCTGGAGCTGGTCCCTGAGAGCTCCATCCACCCGCAGCTTACTGGCAAGCCAGGAAACCCAAGGAGAGCAGGGTAAAACCTCAAGCAGAAGAGAAAAAAAGGCCTGCCTCCAATTAGATTGACTAGAGCCCCGGGCTTCTCAGCCACCGTGCTGTTTCAGGCTGCATCGTTCTCTGTTGTGAGGGCTGTCTCGTGCATTGTAGGCCATTCTGCAGCATGCCTGACCCCTGCCCACTAGATGCCAGACATGCCCCTTACCTGATTGTGACAATGCAGGTGCCTAGACGGGAACCACTGCTCTAACTGGGTTACACTCTCAAGTGGATGGAATACCTTGTGTTCTTCCTTTAATTCTGACTGCTTGCAGTCGTCTCACGTAGTAACATTCACGTGTGAATTCCATCTGCTCTTGAAATATGTATGTTATATGTATGTACATAGATATCTGTATCTTGCATCAGCCACAAAACAATGACTGCGTCGATTCTCTAACACAGAGAAAAAGCTGCTTATGGAGAGCAGGTTAGAGTCAGACTGCAGAAGCAGGCCAGCTCTTCAAGACCCAAGCAGTCACCACTCTTCCCACTCTCTGCTAGGTTGTACCCACCCCAGCAGGGATGCAGCCTCCCCTTTCTACTCCCCATTCTGTTTAGCCATCTGAGTGTGGCACCGATAGTTGATTTGGATGGACACACGCAAACTCCATCCAGATAAGGAATTTGTCAGTGTCTACATTTATTTTAATCTTGCCAGGCCCCTCTCTAACCAGGAAACCTTAAAGGTTTCTATATTTTCACATAAGAAATGTCACTTTAAGTTGTATTATTAAGACAATAAATCATTGGGCACCTGGATGGCTCAGTCAGTTAAGCACCTACCTTCGGCTCAGGTCATGATCCCAGGATCCTGGGTTGGAGCCCCATGTTGGGCTCCCTGCTCAGTGGGGAGCCTGCTTCTCCCTCTCCCCCTGCCCCTCCACCCTGCTAGCTTTCTCCTACTTTCTCTCACTCTCTTTCAAATAAGTAAAATCTTTAAATAAATAAAACAATAAATTATCAATGAGACAACTAATTAGAAAAGCAAACTTCTAGAAATCAAAAGTTATATTTTAAGTGAATTAGCAACAATCTCTAATGACTAGCTGTCTTAAAATACTTGTTTGGTAGTGAAACAGAAGTATTCATTTCCACACGAGTATCATTGGAGTTCTTTAACAGAACCAGTTTCTTGGAGTGCCTGGGGGACTCAGACAGTTAAGTGTCTGCCTTCAGCTCAGGTCATGATCCCAGGGTTCTGGGATCGAGCCCCACATCGGGCTCCCTGCTCCATGGGAGCCTGTTTCTCCCTCTGCCTGCCACTTCCTCTGCTTGTGTGCATGCGCACTCTCTCTCTCAAATAAATAAAACCTCAAAAAAAAAGAACTAGCTTCTTAACCCAGACACAAAAGAGTGTGTCTGCTTTACTGCAGCTTTAGGAGGAAAGAAATATTTTCTTTTTATTCCGAGATCTTTTTTTTTTTTTTTTTTTTTTGGCATGAGCATCATCCTCAAGAATAAGCCCTGGACTTCTAGTTAGCATCAAGCAAAAAAAGAATAGACCTGAGAAGCTTAAAACTTAACATATGGGGAAGGAAAAGGGCAGGAGAGGACTTAGAACAAATGGAACATGGAGCAAACAATGTTCTGCTTCTGCAGGGCACGCACTAAAGCATTTGTGGGTTGTCACCTTCGTGTGGGCCGAGCAGCAGGGCCCTGGGCTAAGGGTGTGACCATGGAGTCAGCCCAGTTGGGGATGAAGCCCAGCCCTGCCACTTTGCTAGCTGTGACTTCAAGTTATTGAACCTGTCGAAGCTTGTTTGTTAATGTGTAAAACGAGTGTGTAAAAGGGCATAGCTTGGCGTGAGGCACGAAAGCATTCTGTGCAGGTGGTTCTGTGTGACCCCGTTTCCCCAGAGCGGGAGGATGTGCTGTCAGGCTGTTGCCTTCCATAATCCTGCCCCACCAGACTAAACACTCTTCAGGTTTCACCTCTTGGATAAAACCTCAGTTTTTCCCCATATTCTTTCTCTTCTTCCAGCTCCATTTTTCTGAGTGGCTTTTAATAAGCAACTGAAATCCAATCCTGGTTTTTCTGTCTAACTTTATTTTCTACCACTCCCCAGAATGTTCTTTCCATGTTCAACTTGGCCTCACTGCTACTCTAAAGACCCCACATGTACCTCACCAGAAGCGCCTTCTCCTGTGTGAACCCGGTCCCTCTTCAAAACAAAACCATCTCTGCCCTGGCAGTCCTCCTCTCAGCACTCACCAGGGGCTTCCACATGCCTGGCAGCACAGATAGCCCTGGGAATGCTCAGATGACCAGGACCCTGCTTCCCGGGGATGGATACAGCATCGTGTGGGAGACAGGCAGGTAAAGCAGAAAGTACTTCGGGCGCCATGGGAGGCAAACCCTTCCCCTGGTCCCTGGACTTGGCATATACCTCATGAGGATTTCTTTATCCTTTGTTCTCTTTGGCTGAGTCTCACAACCCCGTAGACTGTAGGCATGAGACTGAGTACACAGTGGGTACCAAGAAGCATATGCTGGCTTGATAGTTAACCTCTGGGCACAGGTTTAAAAGGAGGATGGGTTGCTCGGCCTATTCTAACAGGCCTCAGCAACTTCAAGACGTAAAAAAATAAAACCAGTGATGTCCAGCTTCTGGTGCTCACCATAACCTCCTGGTGATTCAAGTGGTTCCTGGGCTTTCAGAAGTCCTGTAACTGTTGCACATTTTTGAAATGGGAAGTCCGACAGTAGAAATAAAGAATGGTCCTGTGAATGGAATAAAGTCAGCTTAACAGAGAACTTGCTGCATTGTCCACCTTTTTCTCACATCGTGGACCAGGAAAGCCTCCTCAAAGCTTGGCATGAGCATTTCCTCATTTCTGAGTCTCTGACTCCAATGGAAAGTTCCTACGGAATGAACTAAGCCCTTGATTTGCACATGGCACAGGCACATCCTGAGTTTGATGTTGTGCACCAAGGACTGATATGGTTGACTCATGACAGAAATAACTTTTCCACGTGTAAATAAGCTGCCCCAACAAGATCCCGTATGTCACAAACTCAGAATATACCAAGCATGCCCACACTTTCCCTCCCTCTGAAATTAAACTTCATTTCATTTTTATGTGGCCTAGTAGTTTTGGGGCCATTTGAGAGATTCCCCAAAGGCATGCGTGAACTGGCTATCCTTCCCTCCTTTGCCTTATTCCCATGCCAGTGGGAGAAATATTTCAACATCCTCTCACCTCACCAATACAAAATACACGACCTAACAGGGCAGGGTGTTGGACCAGAGATTGGCTGAGAGCACTGCTAATTCCCAACTACAGGGAACCCTTTCCCAAATGGCCAACTCTGATTATTAGAGGGAGACATTCATTATTCTAGGTGTTAGAGACATAGCAGGGAACAGACAGAAAGGCCGTTGTTCTCATGGAGTTTACATTCTGATAATATAAGAGAGGTAAATGACCAAATTGTAGATAGTGATAAATGCTAGGGAGACCAAAAATGGGATAGTGCGATGATGATGGCAGATAAGATAAAACTGTTGAATCATTCTGCGGTGCAGAGCGAGAACAGGCTGGTAATGGTGTCTGTGGGTGCCTGGGAGACCTGTTTG
>RCUC01130056.1:0-14886 GCA_003697995.1 Taxidea taxus jeffersonii | reverse complement strand
TATTTTTTTAAATATTTGTTTATCTGAGAGCAAGTGAGTGGAAGGGAGGGGCAGAGGGAGAAAGAGAGAGAGAATCTTAAGCAGACTCCCCGCTGAGTGCAGAGCTTGACATGGGACTCGATCTCAACCCTGAGATCACAACCTGCCTGAGCTGAAGCCAAGAGCTGGACGCTCAACTGAATGAGCCACCCCAGTGCCCCCAAGAGAGAATTCAGTAGCAGATGACCTTTGGACTTGAGAAGTATCAGCTGTTCTCTGAGTCTTTGGCCTGTTGGCCTACCCTTGCAGGTTTTGGACTTGCCAGCTGTCATGATTACATGAGCTGATTACTTAACATAAATCTCTTTCTCTATGAACAGACATACCTTGGAGATATTGCAGTTTTGGTTCCAGACCACTGCAGTAAAGCAAATTCACAATAAAACATATCAAATGAAATTTTTTGTTTCCTGCTGCATAAAAAACTGTTTCCCATATATTGTAGTCAATTAAATGTGCAGTAGCATTATGTCTGGAAAGGTATATGCTGTATGTAATTAAAAAATACTTCATTGCTAAAAAAAAGTGTTCACTATCATCTGAGTTTTCAGTGAGTTGTAATATTTTTGCTCGTTAGAGGGTCTTGTCTCGATGTTGATGGCCGCTGACTGATCAGGGAGGTGGTTGCCGAAGGCTAGGGTGGCTGGGGCAGTTTCTTAAAATATTTGAAGTTGCCACATTGATTGACACTTCCTTTCATGAATGCTTTTTCTGCAGCATGTGATGCTGTTTAATAGCATTTAACCCATAGTAGAACTTGTTTCAAAATTGTAATTGATTTTCTCAAACCCTGCCGCTGTTTTATCAACCAAGTTTAAGAAATATTCCAGGGACGCCTGGGTGGCTCAGTTGGTTAAGCAGCTGCCTTCGGCTCAGGTCATGATCCCAGCGTCCTGGGATCGAGTCCCACATTGGGCTCCTTGCTTGGCAGGGAGCCTGCTTCTCCCTCTGCCTCTGCCTGCCACTCTGTCTGCCTGTGCTCGCTCGCTCTCTCTCTCTCTAACAAATAAAAAAAAAAAAAATTCCAAATCCTTTGTTGCCCAATCAGCCATGTTCTCAGCATCTGTACTAGGAGTAGATTCCGTCTCAATAAACCACTTTCTTTGCTCATCCCTAAGAAGCAACTCCTCACCTGTTCAAGTTGGATTATGAGATTATAGCAATTCAATATAATTATGACAACGTTTGAAATGTGGTGAGAATTACCAAAATGTGACAGCACTGGGGAGTGAACAGATGCTGTGGAAAAATGGCGCTGGTAGACTTCCTTGAGGGAAGGTTGGCACAGACCTTCAGTTTATAAAAAACCACAGTGTCTTTGAAGTGCAATAAAATGAAGCACTGTAGAATGAGGTAGGCCTGAATACATATCCTTTTGAGGTCCTTTGTCTGGAGGACCCTGACCCATACAGCCCATCTGCATCCAGCATCAGGCCCAGATCTGAGTGTAGCGAGCAGGGCTTTTCCGTCTGGCTTGGCGCTCGTGCTCTGGCCCCTGGGTACTCTGTGCCGTGCCCCTGTGCACCCCCTCCCTTGCCCCACCGTCACCCTGGGTGCTGGGTACATCCTATTTCTGTGCTCCCAGCTTCTGGAAACATCGTGGAGTGTTTTGCGTTGTTGTGTGTTTCTGTTTTCTGCCTGGGATGTTTCCCTCCCCACTCTGAGCAGCTCTGTGATGTTGGGAATGGCAGCCATTAGCCACATGTGGCTACTTCGAGACCAAGTCCAAAAATCCATAAAACTAAAAGTTCACTTCTTCAGTCTCCCCAGCCACAGTTTCAGGTGCCCAGTAGCGACACATGGGCGATGGCTACTATTTGGGGACAGTGCACATAGAGAACATTTCTGTCATTTCAGAGAGATCTCTTGGGCAGCGCTGCTTGGCTCTTACCCTTTGCATGGTTGAAGTGAGGGCACAGGTCCATGTAACTCCTGCCCTCGCCCTGCGGTCCCCCCACCTCACTGAGCTTCCTGCCAGCTTTGCTTCTTGGGGAATTTGGTGAAGGCTATGGACATCATCCTCCGAAAACCTGGGCTTGTGCATGCATAAATCATAAACATGATCCGAAGGTATTCATCAGCTTCCCTTCAAGGTCACCCATGTCCTGTGGGTTAATAACTAGGAGCAAATAATGCTCACACTGCTTACAGCTAACACTTCTGTGAGGTCTACTGTGTGCCTGGTCAACGCACTTGGTCTGTGTTGGCCTGCTTCTCAGAGCAACCCCACAGGGTAGCTTCCATCGTCGTCTACATTTTGCAGATGAGGAAACTGAGGCACAGAGAATTAAAGCACTTCGGGTCACCCAGCTGGTGAGTGGCCTGGCCAGGATTTGACCCAGGCTGTCCGAGTTCCAAGTCTCTGTTCCTAACCTCTATACCAAGGGCTAAGAACCCTGCCCTAGGAACCTGAGCTTCTTGAAGACAGAAATTGCTTCTTATCCTTTGCAGATCTTCACGGTGCACAGTAAAGGTGAGATGAATGCTTGATGAAAGGAGGGATGCTTAGGATTGAGTTACACAGGCTTAAGGCATAATCGTCTTGGCACTGGGATGTTGGGATGAGACACTGGGTGCCTTATGCTTTTACTTTCTTAGTTTTATAGGCCACAGTTTTTTCCTGACCCCTTAGAGCTGGGAGAGGTCCCGAGTCCTCTGAGCAGCCTTGCTTGGCAGTACGGGATGGGAAGGGGAGGGGGTTTGCCGGAGCCCTGGCTCCCTCAGGGCATCCCTGCCGCACCAGCGGGTACTGCCCTCACCTCCCTGAGCTGGGTGCCCAGCTGCTGCCGAGGTCCTGAAACAAGGCAATTCCTGTCTTTTCCAGAAACCCCTGGGTGACTCGAAGTGGTACGGGCTCCAGTGGCCAAAGGGACCCCTTCTGTCATGTCATGCTTCCTGACAGCCTGCTCCTGTGGGGTCTGCTGGGTATGGTCTCGGGGACATCTTTTTCCCGTCTCACAGCCGACTCCCCATCTTTTCCATATACTGAGCTAAGCAGAGAGCTATGTTGTGCTAATTCTTATTTATGGGAAGCCCTCCTTTTTGTCGGCATCCCCCTGACCTTGAATTCCTTAGGAGATTTTACTGCATGTAGAAGTCAAAATTAAGCCAAGTCATGCTGCTCCAGAGGCAGAAGATGGGCTGGAAGATGGGGTTTGAGATTTCAGTGACTCAGTTGTTCCTCTGGCTGTACTTAAATGGGCATGGCAGTGAATAGTGCCAAGTGACCCAGGGAGGCCTGGAACTCAGAGAAGGTAGCCCGGGGCAGCCAAGGTCTTTGGCTTGAGCAGGGCTTGGAATTGTCCCTGTTTCTTTTTTTTTTTTTTTCTAATAAATAATCTTTTTTATTTATTTGATAGAGATCACAAGTAGGCAGAGAGGCAGGCACAGAGAGAGAGGAGGGAGCAGGCTCCCTGCTGAGTGGAGAACCCGATGTGGGGCTCGATCCCAGGACCCCGGATCATGACCTGAGCCGAAGGCAGAGGCTTTAACCCACTGAGCCACCCAGGTGCCCCTTGTCCCTGTTTCTAAGGGCACATTCTTCATTGTCCTAGTGGTAGTGACTCCCAGATGTACGGAACGTGATCGCTGTCATCAAGGAGTTTGTAATCTCGTCAAGAAGGCCGAGTGAAGAGCAAAATAATTTAAGAGATGTGTCATCTGTATGTTCAAATATTGGGCAGTTTGCAGGGCATTTTTTTCACATCCACTGTCTTATAATGTGGCAGATGGCTGAAATAAGTAGGAAACTTGGTCCCATGAATTCAGAGAGGGTAAAGTTCCACCCAGGAATGCATTTTCTGAAGACCCGCTGGGACCTGGGTTATATAGCTTTTAGCTTGGAGGAGGCAAAGTAGAGTGGAAGGGGTGATTATTTAGGTCTTGAGAGAATGGCATTCACGCCACACAATTGAGTATAGACTGTTAGGTCATTGTTCAAGTGAGTTTTCACATCACGTAAATGGGCATTTCCAAGGATAATTGTGCCCAGAGAGACATTAATCTGATTGTGTGAGCCACAAAAGGAAAAAACAATCACAAAGCCCATTAAAGGATTGACCATGAGGGAGTTGTTTGTGGCTTATCACTTGTACCTTAGCTTGGCACACTAATTAAACACATATTTCTTAAACATCTGCAGTCACGGGGCACTAGGCTAGGTTTTGGGAATTAAATAATGTGGTAACACAGTCTGGGTCACGGGTGATGCTGCTATTGAGGTCATAGAAATTCCATGTACTATGCAGAGAAGAGACGCTTTGGTTCCTGGCCCTTTTCTGCTGTTGCACCGACTTCAAGTGTCCTGGGTCTAGGGGACCAGCCAGGTGTCTCTCATTGCTTAGCATGTGGTGGTGGCTCTGGCGTTGAACTGTTTCCTGTCCTCCCTCATTGCCCTTCAGGGCCCCTCGGTGGGTTTCTCCCAGGCTTCCAGACCAAGAATTGAAAGCTCTGAGAACCTTTTTCCCAGCCGTTGAAGCCAAGGGCTGTGGGGTGCTGGCTGGTGGGAGACCAGAGCTGGCCAACAGAAGGAAGCTCTTCAGTTGAGAACTTCTTTCTATGGATCCCAGCTGAGGGTGAAGGGACTATCAACAAATGCTCCCATTATTTCTTTTATTCTGTGTCTCAGGGACAGGCGGGATGTTAAGGACTTTGAACCCATTTATCTCAGTTGTTTAAAGAAAGCAGCCTCCAAGTGGAGACAGAAGGAGCACAGGTAGCTCAGGGAAGTTGGGCCCGTGATCCGTGCGGCAGTGAGGAGGATGCTGGAGCCCTGGTCAGCTCCGGAATCCAGAGTCTGCCTCCCTGTGGTGATCAGTGATGTCTCTCTCTGTCCTGGGTTGTGCAGGTCACCTTAGATTCGTTTCTGAATGTGATTTGGATTAGTTCTGAATGTGATTTGCAGGAGTTGGAGTCATTATTGTTTTGGAGATGGTGGGTATTTTGTGAACTGGTCAACCGGATATGGTTCATTGGTCTTCTTACCCATGTCAGCAGAGGACGGTCATGGCCTTCCTTGGCAAAAGGGGCTATAGGGGCCAGCGGCAGGCAATACAACCCAAGTGCCTGGGAGAGTGGCTTTGGGCTGGGATGTGTGTTCATCTCCTCGCTGGTCTTTGTGAGTGATAAGGTATAAACCACAGTTCCCGCCCTCAAGAAGCTTGTGTTTTGCAAACTTTCTTGTGCCCTGCTGCTGTTGGGCAGTACAGCTCAGTCTGAATGAGTTCTCCATCAAGTGTTGGGAAACTTAACGAATGGGGGTTGAGAAGAGGGAGGAAACATGTAAGTTCTAGAAGAATAGGACTCTTCCTCCAAAGAGGAGGCTGAGGGATGACAAGAACCTTTTTTTTTTTTTTGGCCTCTGAAGTGTCCTAGGAAAGAAGGTATGATTGTTTAACAAATGAACCCGGCATGCTGTAGTGAAAAAAGAATTCACAGAAGATGGGGTATTTGAGATGGGTTTTAAGGGATTAGTAGGAGTTCCCTTGGAGACAAGGAGGAAGGACATAGAAGAGTGAGGAGTGTTGAAGGAATGGTGAGGGGTTGGGCCTCACTGGGTAGGTGGGAAGTGAGAAGCTGGGTCACTGATTGTGGCCTGATTGTATTGGGGGTGGGGAGAGTGTTAGGGAGTGACGTTATCAGATGTGCACTTCAGAAAGATTACCAGGTGTTCAAAATGCAATTGGGTAGCCTAGATTGGTACCAGGTGGAGTTTTAGTCGGCTCTGTGAGATTGGAAGCTAGGAGATGAGTTGGAAAGTTTGTATAAGAACCGAAGCTGAAAAGGTCCGCTGAGGTTTCCTTAGGGCACATTTGTTCTTTGGTGCAGAACTGGGGGGAGGAGGGGGTTGGGGCCAGGGCTTGTTAAGCCTTTGGGTGCTCTACAGAGAAAACTCTCAGCCATGGGCTCGGCAGACTGGCTGTGCAGATGGGGTGATAGAGATTGTTTACCGAACTAAGGGTGGCCCAGAGGGTCCTGTGGTTTCTCATCCAGACCTAGGGAATCCGTTTTGTTCAGCTTTATCACTGGAGAACTGGAACAGTACAGGGCTCTTTGTGTGTGCTTTTCCTCCCCAGGTCACTGGAGTCAGAGGGCTTGGGTTTGAGCATGTGACCTCGGACCAGTTCCCTAACCTCTATTTCTTTGGACGAGAAATGGGTACAATAATAACTTAACCAGCAGGGCTATAGGCTAGAGTCGTGGCTGCAGGGACACCTGGCACACAATAGGATTTAATAAACACGCCTGCCCCAGTGCTTTGTCCTTCCTCTCTCAGGGCAATAGAAGTGAGATATAGGAAGGGGCAGGACTTAGCCAGGTCCCTGCAGTTGGGTTTCAGACCGCCTTGCTAGTGCTTTGTGGTAAGTGAGTATATGTGTTTTTTTTCCTTCTCTGTCTCTGCCAGAGACCAAGAAAGAGCTGAGGGCTTTAAGTCATAGCAGAAGAGATTAGAGTTGAGAACCTATGGACAGCTGGAGTGGTTTGGCCACTAACAGGGTGTTGGGAAGCCAGTGTTGGACCCCCATGTTTTGACACATCTCTAATATGGGCAGGGCAGGCTCTCAGAGATTGGGCGCCCTTCCAGTCTTGGAGGCCTGTTCTTGCTTGGACAACATGTGACTCTTAACTTTGCCTCCTTAGCAATCTTAACTGGTGTTTCTTTCTTTCTTTCTTTCTTATTACTTTGTTTAAATTTTGCCTTTAGTGAGGACAGCTTTTAACAGATACCTTTCCTTCCTCTGTCCTTTCAGTGAGTAGCATTTTCTTGAGTTTTGTGATTTTGTGGCAGGTAAATAGCCAGGTCTTCAAAAAACATTTTTTTTAAAGATTTTATTTATTTATTTGACAGAGAGCGATCACAAGTAGAGAGGCAGGCAGCGAGGGGGGAGCAGGCTCCCTGCCAAAGCAGGGAGCCCGATGTGGGACTCAATCCCAGGACCCTGAGATCATGACCTGAGCCAAAGGCAGTGGCTTAACCCACTGAGCCACCCAGGTGACCTCAAAAAACATTTCTTAACTACTTTTTATGATGGGATATTACAAATATATAGCAAGGTGGAGAAAATAACCAGTGACCTCTCTGTACCATCACTAGCATCAGCAACCAGCATCTTGCCAATCACATCTCTCCTATTTCATTTTAAAACTGCTCAGATATCATATAGCTTCAACCATAATTACTTGAATATTTTGTTTCTCCTAGATAAAAACCTCCAAGAAATCATATTTTCACACCTGAGAAAGTTAAAGTTCTTGTGATATCCTCCAGTACCCAGTCCTTCTCCACGTTTCCCTGGCTGTATTAAAAATGTGTTGTTTGCTGTCATTTGACCTGACAACAGCTGTCCTGTGTTGCCTTGATGGTATGAACCTCCCCTCTGCCCTTGCGTTATGCTGTTGCCCAATCTAGGGACATGGTTTTGAGTTTACAGAAAGAACTCTCTGGTAGATAAAGAGCAAGATGATAGCTGACTGAGAAGCACCTTTAGAAGCAATTGTATTAACTTCATATTTTGGAAGATTTGCAGACATACACAATAAAAATGCTGATGGCAGAAGTGAAATAGCTCAGTGGTTAACTTTCCTGCTGACTGTTTGCACCTGTTGAAGCCAGACACTGCGTTCCAGGATGACCTTGTGAGCCTTGCTGTAATTATGTATCCTTAGTGCTGAAAGCAAGGCTCCCTGGGAGTTAGCAGAGGCCTTGGCATTCCAGTCCAAGAAGTTTAATGACTTGTTCAAGGTTGTAGACCCAAGACAAGGGCCATCGTGGGTGCCAAGAATAGACCGTATTGCTCCCCGTTCTCTGCACGTAGCGTGCTGCCTCACAGCGGCCGTGCTGTGCTGTTCAGTCAGCTCCGGTCTGGGCAGGGCTCTGGAGGGTTTCTTTTGTTGGCACTGTGGTCTGTTAAGAGCTGGGGTCCCTGGGTGTTGGAGAGCTGTAAGGGGGGGTCCTGGTGGTCCACCTGGTGCCGGAGGCACAGTTCTCTGGAGAGCAGTCCCTGGAATTGCTGGTGACTCTGGAGAGAGGGCCGCGCCTGCAGGGACAGAGCCCGTGGTGACGGCCAGTCGGCCCCCTGCTCCTCCCCTGGAGAGGAAGGGGAGAACTCGGGGATCAGAGGTTTGCTCCAGGGGCGCCTCATGGCTGCTAGCCTTTGACTCCCTGGCTGTGGCTAAGGGAGGGAGATGCTGTCCCCAGTTCCGGCATCGCAGTGCTTCTGACGCCCACCTCTCGGCTTCTCCATCCTCCTCGCAGGAAGCAGCCACTCCCGACTAACTGCCAGGAGATGTAGTTAGAGTCCGTGGAGTTCCCCCAGGCAGGGTGTTCTGGCTCCCCTCGCCTCCCCACTGCCCCACAGCATAAGGCAGCACTCTCCACCCACCCAAGTTGTGTCTCCTGTTGTGGCCCCAGTCTACCTTGTGTGTGTTTCCCTGGAAGGGATGGCATGGCTTCCCTGGTTGGTATGTGTCTCTCTGGCCTTCGGACTGGGTGCTGCTTTGTGTGTCCTGGGAATGACAGCGTGGGGACCAAGGCAGGGAGGGAGATAAATTTGAATGGACTTGCGGAGAGGAAGGTACAGTTGTGCCGAACGTGGGGAAACCCTCCACAGCCCAGGAACTCTGTGTTTGCACACGTTTGAAGTATTTAAGAGATGTGGTATGTGATTTATGCCCTTGAGCAGGCCATCCTACTCTGAATTTCCTTCCCTAAAAGAAAACGATTGATTGACATTGTTTCCATCTCCTCGAGTCTGAACACTCAGTGATTTGAAACTGTGGTGCAGGGATCCAGGTGGCTTCTGGGATGCTGTTGGGTCCTGTGGGCCTTGACATTGGGCATTGCTGCTGTCCCTTCCGTCAGGCCTCTGCCTCGAGCCTGGCCCCAAACTCTTGCCAACTGGTGGTTCTGTAGCCAGCAGCTGCTGCACCCGCCCAGCCAGAGTGTGTGTGTGCATGCAAGAGGAAGCCAAGGAGGAAGGGGGTGTCATCCTTCTAGCTGGGGTGGGTGGGGAAGGCCGGGCACCTGTTGTGTCCTTGCCGCAACAGAATGGATTTGATCTGGGGGCCTGCCGAGGTGTGCCATGCATGGCTGGCAGACCGTGGGAGGTGCTGATAGCTGAATGGGGTAGGAGTGCATGGGGGGATCAGAGACCTGCGCTCACGGACAGGCTCTGTCATGCTGATTTGGACTAAGTAGCCCCCGTGCCCTGGGGAAGTACAAGGCCTGTGCCTTCCTCCTGCCAGAAGCTTTTGGCCAAATTGGGGAAATTTGGGAGGGTGACAGATGGTGCCAACCTACAGCAGAGGGACAGTGGCCCATGAGTGGGTCAGGATGCCCTTGGGTCCAATGTGGCTGTGTTGTGTATGCTTGTGTCCAGAGGTGAGCTGCAGGCTGATGCCCAGCACAGAAGACCAGCCAAGGTGGACTCAATCCTGGATTAACCTCCCCAGAGCCCCCAACTGAAACCCTGGAGTTGGACCCCACCCTGGTCAGTGTGAGGCCCTGGATGACCATGGGGAGTGGGAGAGGAACTGTTTCTGCTAGGAACAGGGTCACAGCATCCTGCTTGGTGGCTGGGCCTTCCCCACATCCAGGGTCTGGCCACAGGGTATTCTCCAGGTTCCTTTATGATGGGTTTTTTTTTTTTTTTTTTAAGATTTTATTTATTTGGCAGACAGAGATCACAAGTAGGCAGAGAGGCAGGCAGAGAGAGGAAGGGAAGCAGGTTCCCCGCCGAGCAGAGAGCCCATTGCGGGGCTCAATCCCAGGACCCCAGGATCATGACCCGAGCTGAAGGCAGAGGTTTTAACCCACTGAGCCACCCAGGTGCCCCTATGATGGGTTTTTAAATGCATGATTGTTAATCTAGGAATGCAGGTACTATTTTAGTGAGCACAGCAAGTTCAAGACTCTGGATGGTAGCTGAGATCTTTTGTTGCCCTTTGTTTCAGGGTTGCCCAGTATCTAGGCCAGTGCTGTCCAGAAGGATTTTCCGTGACGTTGGAAATGTTCTGTATCTGCCTTGTCCAGTATGGGAGCCATGAGCCACGTGTGGCCGTGGAGCACTAGAAATGTGGCTGGAGTGACTGAGAAACTGACAATTTATTTCATTGTAATAAATTTGAATGTGAATAGCCACATGTGGCCCGTGCCTCCTGTATTAGTGCAGTTCTATAAAACCCTAAGGGGGTAATTGCAAACGATAACATTTTCCTTTTTTACTTTGTATTATAGAAAATTTCAAATACAAAGTAGAGTAAAAAGTCTAACAGAGCCCCGTATAGTCTTCGTCCAGCTTCTACAGTGATTAAGCCTTGGCAAATCTTAACCACACCAATCCCCTCTGCACCCCCCCCGCCCCCCCTCCTCCCTTCTCTGTGTTGTTTTGAACATAGATAATAGCTTTTTACCTTTTAATTTTAAACAGCTCATATATAACCTCAGGACAGAGCTTGATCTGACCTTGGTTTTTCTAATCCCAGGAGGTTCCTTTGACACTGGAATCTCCTAAAGAGCTTTGTGGTCTGTCCTCTGAAACAGCCGCGGGCCCTAACTTCTGTCTCAGAACCGTGCACAGTCTTGTCGTGATTTTCACAGATATACACTGTGGACCTTTTGTTTAATTTAGAATCTATATCATGTACTATATCCTGCATTATACAGTTTACTGTTAACTGATAAGGGCTCATCCTGTACCTGGGAAGAGTTGGGACTGAGTGAAAATTGCCCCATAAGTATTATATTTGTGTTATTTGAGATAATGGGGTTTCATTTACTCTCTATTTTCTTGCATTTTTTATTCTAAAGAATAAAACATTAAAAAAAAAAAAGAAAATTGCCCCATAGACTCAGCAGATTTTTAGGTGTGTACAAAATTGCTCTAGGAAAATTGAGGTTGAGAGAAAGAATGAAAAGCTCTATATCACAAGCTGTAATTAGTAAAGTGTGACATGGGTGAAATTATTCAATGAATCAAATTTATTGATCTGAAGTGGAGAAGAATGGATTCTGATAAAAATAACTTTGACTAAAGAAAAATGAACAAAATTAGAAACACTGGAGATGAAAAATGATCAAGGAACTGAATGGGCCTAATGGAATTTTTTGTAGAAAATGCTTTCAAATGAAAATGTATCAACTCTGGGGTAATTCTGATGAAAACATTTGTATCCAGAATGTCCTCGGGAGCCGAATGGCCTCGTCAAAATGGCCGGCTCCTATCTACAGCCACCCTTAGGTTAACCTCAGACTGAAGCTTGGGTGGGTGGGGGTGTGTGTGGAAGGATCAGAAGTGTTCAGAATTGAGAGGTTCAGACTGTCTGGCAGCTGCTGATGTCTAGGAGTGCCCAGAATACATGCAAAACAAACTGGAGCTTGAATCACACAGAGAACGGATGCCCCTGTTGGTTGTCCCCTTTGATGTTCGTCCCGGACATGCCTTCCTCAGCGAGGCCAGTGGGGGTTTGGGTCGTGCCTTCAAAGGTTTTGTTTTCCTCAGATGGCCTAGAGAGGAATCTGGGACTTTTCTTCATGAGCTTCTAGATGGAAGACGGATTCTTTCCAGCAGCGCAGACAACATTCATTATAAAGAGGCAAGGACAAAATCGTATCCAGTTTACAAAGAGAAAAGTTGAAAAAGCAAGGACAGAGGGTCCCCTGCCAACCGTTGCTTAGTGCAGCGACCGTGTCCTGATGCCTGTGGGCTTCAGGGCCAACCCAGCCAGAGCACTGACCCAACAGGAGAAGCTGGGCCTCCCTTTCCTTGGTGCCCTGGGACCCCATGTTCATGGAAGGGTCGTCGCTGACCTCCTGCTCTGGGCAGCCTGTGCTCCCCCTCAGGTAGATGTCTTTTCCACCCTCTTTAGAAGAAAGTGGGGCACCCCCATATTTTCCTTTTCGTGCACAAGCACCCAGGGGTTTCTGGAAGACTGGTTGCTCTGTAAGTGCTTCCACTCCCAGGAGGGCCTGGACCTGGAATGGGTGTGTGTATTTTTGACAGACCCTTCCCTGTGTCTCTTCCTTCTTCCTCGTTCCTCTGTGAGGGGGACCCAAATTGTTCCCAAGAGCAGATAAGGAAATAGCATTGGGCAGTAGGAGAAGTTCAGTTCCGAGGGCATGCAGGATGAGCTCTTGGACCCTGCTGTCTGCAGGCTGGCTCCTCACTGTGAGTGCTCTGCTTGGACGGCAGTGGCCCACTCCTGGCATGCACTCTGTGGGGAGCAGTGTGCTGTCCTTGTGGTTGACCTCTCTTCTCACTGCATGCCCCCTACCTATTTGGATCTCTGTAGCAATGGCCAGCGTGGCCTTGATTTGGGTGCTTGGGTTAAGACCAAACTTAGCTTGACGTCTTTGTGAGGAGTTTGTAGCCCCAGCAGGTGGTATTTAATAGGAATCTAGAAGGAAGCCTCAGGCTTTGAGGCTTGATCTCACCCTTGTTAACTGTGTGATTTGGGGCAATTTATTTAACCTTTCTGTGTCTTGGTCTCCTTTATAAAGTAAGGATGATAACTGGACTGAGCTCACAGTGGAATTTTGAGATTGAAATGAGGCCCTGTATTCAGAATACCTCTCATATGTTATCTGAGTCTGGATAAATGCTCAAACAATAACTGCTATCATTACCGTCTTACGACCATCTGTGTCCATCCTTTGGGGTTTGCAAGACTGGTCTCATCACAGGGGCGCTCTCTGTGACTTGGAGCTACCCCCAGCTGGAGCATGGCTTTGGGAAGCCGTGTGTGACAAGACTCCTTTCCAGTTTCCTTAGCTGACTAGCTGGTGTGTTGGTGCCCCCTGCATGAGCCACAGGTGGGAGGCAGCAGTCCCACACACGCTTTGAATTCTCATCTCATCTTTGGCCCCCTGAGCAGCTCTTCTTGCTATCTTTTAGTTACAGGTAGACTGTCCGATTGTCTAATGCTTATGTCCTTGCCAAAGTTATGCAGGTCGGAGGTAGAGTGATAGAAACCATCCGGTTTCCAAGGGTCAAGGGTAGACTGAAGCCTCCTATTAGAGGTAGAGCAGAAATAGCCATGTTTAGGGGTCAGCAACTCTGGTTTCCTGGCTGTGGCCGGGCATTAAATAGCGGTGGGACATTCAGCAATTTGTCTTGTGTTTTGGGTCATCTTTTGAAAAATGAAGGCCTTGAGCTGCGTGATCTGTAAACTTCCTTCTACCCTGACCCTTTGTTGCAACCACTGCAAAAGTCCAGATTCTCTTGGTCCTTCCTGAGCCCAAATATGGGCTGGGGCAGAAGTCTAGTAGCAGCTGGGATTGTGGCCTCTCCCTTCTCCTGGCAGCCTTGACAATGGTGGGTCTCTCCACTCTGCTCCCCCCTCCCCTTGTTGATGACACTGTGGAACACCCAAACATGTGAGGCCTTCACAGTCACAGCAGGCCTCAGGCCGGAGTCTAATAAAGGTCATGAAGCTAATTCACTTTTTCCAGAGAGCTGTTTCCATGAAATTTGTTACTATCCATGAGTCATGAAGATGTTGGTAGTTGTCCTGTGTTGTACCTTACAGCTAAACCCCAGCTCCCCCAACGTTTACCATGTCTATACTCTTCTAAGCAGAGCCTCAGCCTTTTAGTTTGCTTAACTGGGTTCTCTGCTAGGAGAACCACCACCTGATTTGTGTACACCAGGAGTAATATATTAATACTAGGGCTTGGGTCCTAGGTAAAACTTGTTGGCATTGGTTGTGCCCAAGATTTCTGGGTGTCCTCCTCCATACATCAGTGAGAACCGGCTAACCAGCCCCTGTTGGGATTGCTAAGTTAGCTTCTGATTTTGAGGTTATGTGTCCCATTAGGACACTGGGAAGCAATCTCAGAGCTAAGTCCTCCTCATTTAGATGTGTATGTAAACTCATGAATGCCTCCTGTATTACCATGACCTGGCCTGGTACCCGACACCCTTTCCCTTGATGGGTCTTCCCTGGGAAAACATTGACAAATATTCTCTCTTCTCTTTAGTCCCGTAGCACTTTATACCTCTGTTACTGTCACAGTCTATCTTGTATTGAACATGTCTGCTTTCCTGATTGAATTGGAACCCCTAATTTTGGGGTGGGCCCCTCCCCTCCAGACATTAGTTTGCAGGAGATTCCTCAACAATGCTGAATGGACTACATCCAAGGGTACGATAGAATGCTCCCACCCCTTGTGTGGTCTTTCCTTGTGAATGTGGTTTTAGAAAATGTTTGATGAAATGCCTTACAAAGAGGCCATGAGCTCTGGGATTCTTTAGGAATCTCCAAAAGGTTGGTTCCTCAGGCTTATTAGTAGTAAAATGGGCTGGGAGCAGCCAGAAGTTGAGGGAGATTCGACCAGTCAATGCTAGTTGCTGTAGTCACTTCTGTGGGGTTTGCAGAATAGTTCAGCTATAGAGAGGGGAAGATGTGTTATCATTTAGGTTTAGCTTGGCTGAATGTAATGGAAAACTGGCTTAAATGTGCACCTTTATTTATTTGTTCAGTCATTTAAAAACTCAGGAGATAGATAATCTAGGACAGGGACCTAACTTACTTTTCCTCTATCCTTAGGAGGTTGCCTCATGACCCCAAATGGCTGTTGAAGCAACAGCCATTGTGTTACCATCACAATGGAAAGACAAAGGAGCCCCCTTAGAAGGTTCACTCAATGTCCCTTTGTATCTCACTAGCTAGGAGTTAGAAGGGCACTAGCTTTCTTCACAGATGGGAAGTTAGATTCTTTAACTGGCACATTGCCTCACCCTGAGACATACAGGTTCTCTTCCCAGGAAAGATGAAGAGAACAGACAGTGGTGCTGAAGAACCACCCAACACTTACTTGAATGAGTGAGTAGGTGGGCAAGCGATGGAGAG
>RCUC01130055.1:0-23857 GCA_003697995.1 Taxidea taxus jeffersonii | reverse complement strand
GGTACTAAAATTGTTTCTGGCACTTACAGTCTGAAGATCCAGCAGAGGGAGCTCACAGGTTGTTTTTTAAATGTCAGCCTAAAATGATATAATTTTATTTTAAATGTTCTAATAATAGAACTCTTATATTTTTGGATTCTAGAGGCACATACCTATCAAAGTATAAATACTCTAATGTCATTTTGTCATGGTTGCTGTTTAAATCTAATGAAGTGCTAGTATTTCCTAACCTATGTTTATAAGAGTAAACAATTTTAAGATCTTTTTTGTGGAACCAATTAAAGAATACCCAATGGGACTGATGTAACCTTTATTTCAGATTTCCCAAAGTTATTAGCCATATTCACCCCCAACCATCACCCACCTCTCTGGTGTTTGGCTATAGACAATCAGGGGCACACCCACGAAAAATGTCATGGAAGATTTTTCTAACTCAGAACAAAAAACATGAGGAATCCCCAGCTGGTTCCATAAAAAAAACACAAGTGGTTTACATGGCATTGTTTTCATGTCAGGAAAGGTGTCTTTGAAAATGACATGCCTTCCATAGGAAGCTGTGGGATTCCAGGGCCTGCCTTGCTCCCAGAAGACACAGAGATTCTCAGTGTTGTTCATCAACCAAGGAACAATCATTTGTTGGTCATTCCTTCAGAAATATTCATTGATTTCCTTCTTTATTCCAGTCACTGTTTCAAGTTTGGAGAATATAAGCATAAGCATAATACAAACAGCTTTGATTTATTATGTTCTAACAATGTGATATAGATACTATTCCACAGTGTCTCTCTTTTAAGCCTTATAATAACCAATTTACAGATGAAAAACTGCATCTCAGAGAACTTAAATAAATTGCCTATGCTCCCAAAGGTAACACAGAGCTTGAATTTGCATGCAAGTCTGTAAGACCCTAAATTGCACACTGGTAACTACTGTGAAATATTGCCTTCCTAGACTCAGGAGATTCACAGCCTATTGATTTCACTCTTGCTTCTACTAAGATAAGGATTTTTTTGTCCTTAGCACAAAGACTTTTGGAAAGGAAAAAGAAAAAGTAGGTTATATTTGAATGTTTATCCTGTGCCAGTCATGTGGTAGATGCCTTTTATGTCTCATTGATCTTTACAACAGCCCTAGGAGGTACATATTACCCTTACCTTGCAGATGAAGAAACTGAGGCCTAGGAGAAGATATAATTTACCCAAGATGATACCATGAACACAGGATTTGAATTTAAATCTTTCTGATTTTAAAATCTTTGTCATCCTGCCTCTACTTAACAAAATTATTTCTTCCGAGCAGTTCCTAAAAAATAAAAGTTTCTGAAGTAGTTATTTGAATTTAGCTCATAGTATGAAGTATTTTAAAGGAATATTTCTAACCCTCAACTCAAATATTTTCTCACAGTTAAGTTTCTTGAAGCATATATATGCTTATATTAATTTTTAAGTAAAGACATGTTTTATTTTGCATTCATCAGATAATCTAAACTTTAACTATTAGTTGAAAAAAAGAATCATAGAGTTTAAGCACTGGGATGGGCCTTGGTACTCATTAGTGTGATTCTTATTTTATTAGTAAAACAACTTAGACTCACAGAAATTGTAACTTGGTTGGTTTCCCATCATTAGTCAGTAACAACACAGAACTACCATTCTAATCCAGGAACTAGCACTTTCCTACTCTGTTTCCAAAAAAAAAAATATATAAGATAGATTATATTAGAAACATATTCAATCCTAAAGTCATACCCTGGGTCATAACCTGATGATGCCAATGCTGGATTGTATTCATGGTGTAAAAATTGAAATTAATGTAAGTTTTATTCAAAGTCAAAAAAAGAAAATTGATTCACAGCTCTTAGTTTAGTTTCAAAATTCTTCTGAGATCAAACTAATGAGCCAAAAACAATAAAATTTTCAGAGCTTTTATGTGAGTAAAACAGCAAGTTGAATCATATAATTAATATTAAAATATCAAGGGGTGCCTGGGTGGCCTAGTAGGTTAAGTGTCTGCCTTTACCTCAGGTGATGATATCAGGGTCCTGGGATCTAGCCCTGCGTGGGGCTCCCTGCTCAGCAGGGAGTCTGCTTCTCCCTCTCTCTCTTTTCCTAGCCCACACCCCTGCTCGTGCTCTCTCTCTTTCCCTCAAGATTAAAAAAAAAATACCAAGTTCAGAAGACAATGGGATTATGTTACTGGTTTACTAAACTACTAATTTTAATTATATGTATTATTAATTTTAATTCAGAAATTCTCTCTATATTATCTTTTTGTGGCTCACTTTTGTCATTTGCAGATGGAATGTTTCTCTAGGTAACCTTCAGAATACACATGCACAACCCACATGTACACAAGTACATGCATACACATGAGTACCAACATAGTTTTTTAAAACCAATCCATGATACTTTTGCCATGTGCCTAGAATCACAACCAAGTTGAATGAAAACAGACTATCAGCTACATCCTGATGAGATTCAGACCCCTGAGAACTTGAGCAGTTCTGAAAAAAGTTAAGTCTCTGCTAGGGTAAGGGCATCTAGTTTAGTTTTTAGAGGTTCGGATTTTGTAAAGGTCCTCTAATCCTATAAGTCTCTTCAGAGCCTGTGGTATGATCTCAGTTCAGCAGTGATAGGACTCCTATATAAGAAAGTATAACTGAGGGGCGCCTGGGTGGCTCAGTGGGTTAAGCCTCTGCCTTCGGCTCAGGTCATGATCTCAGGGTCTTGGGATTGAGCCCCACATCGGGCTCTCTGCTCTGCGGGGAGCCTGCTTCCGCCTCTCTCTCTGCCTGCCTACTTGTGATCTGTCTCTCTCTCTCTCTCTCTGTCAAATAAATAAATAAATAAATAATCTTAAAAAAAAAAAAAAAAGAAAGTATAACTGAGCCTGCCTTAGCTATGTTGTTTGTTGAGTATATACTTCATAAACTTTCAAATTTGCCCTGTGACAGAGAAAAATTAGTCAAACACAAAGTAATCATTGTATACTAGAAAAGCCGTTCAAAAGCAATTGCAGATATGGTGTCCCATTTTAGAGAGGCTTACTGTTGCTTTCACTGGAGGAACCAGGGCCGATGGGAAAATATCCAAGAACATAAACATTAAAAAACAAACAAACAAAATTTTAAAAACAATGTTTTCACCATATTGTCATCCTGCTTTTAGTTCTTTTTATCTGTTTCCCTTAGTCTTTTCTTAGTCCTTGATCCTTACAGACTTTCCATAATTGTCAGTTGAATAGGTAAATCCTGACAGCTAGTATTTGCTGAGTGCTTTCTGTGTGCCACACAGTATATTAAGAGCTTCTAACTACATTTTCACATTTAAACTACATAATAATTCCATGAGGTACAGTTATGGAAGCTGAGACTTCTCTATCCCACCCAAGATTACCCAGTGAATGAAAAAGGCAGGATTTGAAGCAAGATCTATGTTTGTTGGGGAAGATGCTTTTAATAACTAGGATATGCAGCCTTCAAGCAGATTAAATTGTAGTGTTTCCATCATGAACCTAAATTATTGGTGTGCTCTCTCATTCTGATCCCACAATTTTTGGTTTTTAGATTTTTTAAAAATTTATTTCATTTTTTTCAGTGTTCCAAAATTCATTGTTTATGCAACACACCCAGTGCCCCATGCAATATGTGCCCTCGATAATACCCATTATTTTTAACTGACAATGATTATATGGTCATATTGTTGCTATAAGTTTTACTGGCTTACATAAGGTATTTTATTTGGTTTGCTACAATTGCCTCCTTAAGGAATGTAAGGATCCTGGACTTAAATATAATTTCAGGTCACTGGTTGACCCAGCTCCAAAATTCCTGTGCAAATGTTCCTTCCCATGGGGAAAAGATATATTCAGGACATGGGAATTGATGCATAACATTTCAGTTCTTGCTGCAAAGTCCAGAACTTCTGTGTATAAGTGGACTTTGGATCATGTTATAACAGCCTATCACTTTGGCACCTGGTTATCACCTTACTGACATTTAAATTCCAGGAGAGCTAGAAAAATTACTCTTTTCCCCTGAACAGTACTTTAAACAAAACTTGAACCTTAAGTGGGATTTGGAGTTCACCTCTGAGCTCATGAAAATGTGAATGAGGTCTAAGACCAGGTCAAACTGGTCAAATAGCTTGGAATTCAGTCTGATATTTTCTTCCTACTTAATTAAAAAAGGGATTATTTTCTCTTGCCAGTGAGTGGCCTTTGGGTTGGGAATATTGTATAACCCAAGCAGCCATCTTAATAAATTAGCCAGGAAATACACTGTTCAAGCAATCTTGTTTTTTTGGCCTATGGGGAGAATAGATGGTTAAGTGAGCCAGGGGCTGGGGTAGGGCAGGAAATTTACATGATGAACATCAGGGAATTGCATTCATTGTACATTCAGGATCTACCATAATTCATTACACTGATCAAATCCTATAAAGCAGCTTCTAGTATGCTGGATCTATACAAAATATTTATCACTGATTTTGAATAGCTGACTTACCTAGAAAACTCATTTGTGCTTGCAATAAAATTTAAAGCTATCTCACCTGTTCAGAACCATAAGAGACTCTTGGTCTCAGGAAAAAAACTGAGGATTGCTGGAGGAGAAGAGGGTGGGAGGGATAGCGTGGCTGGGTGATGGACACTGGGGAGGGTATGTGCTATGGTGAGTGCTGGGAATTGTGTAAGACTGATGAATCACAGACCTATACCCTTGAAACAAATAATACTTTATGTTAGTTTAAAAATAAATAAATATATATATATATATAAATAACAACAACAACAAAAAGAAAAAAAAACTCATTTGTTACACAGTTGGACACAGTTACACAGGTAGTGCTTCTGCCTGACTATTCCTCCATGATGCCATAGAACACATTTCCTGTGTTTTATATCTCGTGTTCCATTCTGTCACAGGATACAAGTTGAGACAAAATATGTCCTAACTGGCCACTCTTCTGCAGGTGACCTCTTTCTTTTAGTATAAATACAGATGAGTGGCTTGCTTAGTCCAGTCCATTCCTTTGAAAATAACCTGAATTAAATGTGATTTTTGAGAGACAGTCTGGAGATGGGATCTAGAAACAACTAGATTAAGCCACTTTTTTAATCACAGAATCTCCTGGTCGAAGGTACCTCAAAGGTCATAGAGTACAACCACATTAACTACAGTTTACCATTAACTACAATCAGTTAATATTCATTGAATAGTTGCTAGCACCATATGCTCCAAAGCTGTTTGATTAAAAAATAAACATTTTAATTTGATTTCCTATGCCTTTGCCACTTTAAAACCCTTGAAATTGTTCCTGATCAATTCTATTTAAGATATTGTGTAACAGCAGTTGGGCAAGTAGTATATCTATGGGAAGTCTGATGGTAGAGCGATATTGTGTGACCACCGTTGGGCTATTTTGCCTGGCAGGCACAGGAGCTTCACAGTAGACGGGCTGTCTGGATTCAAACATGATTCTGATGTTTGCTAGCTCTGTGGTCTCAGGTGTTATACCAACATCTCTAAGTCTCAGTATCCTATTATATGAAAAGGAATAGCAATGCACTGACTTCATAAGCTTGTTGTAAAGATCAAATGGGATAATATATACACATGACTTAGCATGGCACCTTACACATTGTATGTACTCAATATGTGCAACCATTATTCATATTTTTACTTACTATTTTTAATATATTATGCTATGTTTACTATTATTATCTCACTATGGCCTTTTTGACACTGTCACAACTGACACATAACAGGTGTTCATTTTATTGAATGAATGAACAAATAAGTGAAGGAGATATCTTCTTTAATGTGAAGTAAATCAGTTAGGATTAGTGAATACTCATCTCAAACATTTGTTATACATTACACCTACGGACACAACCTTTATTCACACATAAGTTGATAAGGACATCGTACTTGGTCAGTGATCTCTGCTCACTCTTGAAAACCTAGATCTTGAATATAAGTGAGTTGAAATTTGGGGGGGAACATGGCATGAGGTAATTTTACCCAGGAGAAAAGCTGTCATCTTTTATGTACAGCTAAACACAGGAGGCTTGGCCTAGACCTGTTTCACACCCTAAACAGGATTGGTAGGTTTGAGGTAAATAAAATGAAGACCAGCTATTGTTAAATAAGGTTGAACAAAGACATGGATTCAGTGTTCTTACATTGGCTTTAGGTGTGTTTATATTTCAAGATCCAAAGTGGTGGTGTGGTTCCACAGTAGAATGTTGCCAGAGTGAGCATTTTTAGCAGTTGCTTTTTTTCATTATTTTTAATAAATAAAAAATATTTGAATATCTGATATTATCAAAACATGCAGATGCAAGTGAGAAGGAAAATTTCAATACAAATCACGAACATTAATAAATAGAATTACATGGTATGTAGGTGATAAATCACCACATTCTACTCCAGAAACCAATACTGCAGTGTATGTTAACTAAGTAAAATTTATAAATAAATAAATAAATAAACAAACAAACAAAATGATATTGAAAAAATAGGATGAACACTATAAACTGCCTTTTTTGAAAGAAAACAATTTTTTCAAATATAATTTTTAAATACTGAGGGATTCTAGTATTTTATAACTTCCTAAAAATTTTATTATCATCTATTATCTTCTTCATGGGTCAGTTTATTTCAGTTCAACAGCTATTTCTTGAGCACTTACTTTATACTAATGATTTGGTTCCTGAGGAGATGTAGACATGGGGGGAGATAAAGCTGGTTTTAGTTAAACAATGTTAAGTGCTGGATGAGTAGGAGAACATTATGAGGGAAACCCAAGGTAGATCAGAAAGGTCAGAAAGTTTCCTAGAGGAGATGAAATTTGAGACGAGTTTTGAAAGATGAGTAAGAGTTAGAAGGTAGAAGTGGTAGTGGGTTTAGAATGGGCATTTCAGGTAAAGGGAGCAACATGCCAAAGACACATGGGGAGGTACATGCTGCTCATGAGGAATTACAAGTCATACCACATTCCCAGAATGGGAACTATGAGGTGAAGAAGGCAGGAAATAAGACAGGGGCAATGGACTGGGTCAAGCCATTTATTTCAGTTCCTTAGCATGATCAAATCACAATATGCCAGCATTTTCAAAATGTTTCCCAGTGCTTTTTAATAGCTGTTACTTGCTGCGGGGTGGGGATGGAGAACACATCTGGGCTCTGTTGGGTTAGACAGTGTTATATATTGTTTTCTTTTCGAGTCTTGTAAGGACATTTATTGTGTCAGTGGCCTTTGTAATTTTGCAGGAGGATATAGTATGCAGTATTTTCTAAACTTATTTGGACACAGATGATTTTGTAGTATTTGTGTTTTATCTTACAGCATTTGCAGCATTTCCTAAACTTATCTGAATACAGGCCATCTTGCAGGATTGGTGTTTCATGGAAAATTTTAGGGACCACTGGTATAGATAACAGGGAGTATGTAAATAATTTTAAATATAGGAATGTAGCTTATTCTAGTAGCAAAGTAGAGAAAAAATTTGAAAGGGGAAAATTAGGTGGAGGCAGATTATAATCTCATTATAATAGTCTTGGAATCACTTAGAGAGAAATGAATGGGGCAGACCCAACCTTCAGTACGCAACAATGATGAGGGGAAGATGATTGATTAAGAAGCACTTAGGAGTCTATGGGAAACACAGATCTGATGATTTTATTCCTCTATTTAATTATGAGATTCAAATCAGCAGGACTAGGCAACTGTTTGCACATAGAGGGAGTGATGAGAGAATAAATAAATCTATGATAGCTCAGGTTCCTGATTTGGGGAAGTGGGTGACAAGTGGTGCTTTTCATTGAGATCTGAAATACTGGAGGAACAATTTGGAATTACTAGAACTGAGAAGGGGACTTTTAGGCATATAAAATTTAATGTGTCTATGGAACATACAAATTGAATGTCATACAAGCGATATGGATGTTGGAGAGCTGAGTACAATGGTAGTTCAATCTCTGTGAATGGATAAGTTCACTTATCCAGGGAGGAACATGGATAATTTTACCAAAAAGCAGTTTGCAAAAAGCCATCTTTTGGGTGGAGTTGCTTTCACAGGCTTAACCACTTAGGAAATTGCCTTTTGGCTAATTAAACATTGGCAAATTGTCTATAGGCAAGTTGACTGAGAGCTGCTAGGAAAACAGTACAGCGTGAGAAGAATTCAGGACCAAGATGAACCTTTGGATGAAGAGACAGCAGGAAAAAAGAGAAGCTCCTAAAAGATAAATAAAGAGCTACAGATACTACCAAATTTTCACCACCATGATACTTTATACTGCTAAACAAATATTTATTTATATAAAAATGACAGCCTCAACAGAATTAAAACCAAACTATTTAAGTTGCAAAATAGCTGGGAAAGTGTGTTTGTTTTGTAATGTGCTTAAATGGTCCACGGTCAGGATTAACTGAACCACTTTATTTCTATCAACAGTCCACTGTTAACCAGGTCACCCATTTCTAGAATGTATTTTTAACATAACACAAACTAAACCTAGACCTTACTGCCTGTAATAGTGATGGCTGTACATAGCTAGACACATTACGCATGTATAACTAATAGCAGCCAGCATTTTTCATGATGAGAATAATGAGTATTTTATTTCTCAGATCTCTTGCTTAAATAAGAAATGACTATGATTCTCAGAACTCTTGGGTTTTTTCAGCAATGATCAGTTACTTTCAGAATTAACTCTCTCTCATATATATAGCTTCTGATGGGCCACAACGTGTGCCTGGGATCTCGAGTCATTACCAAAGAATGAACGTGTTGTCTCATGTGTGTGAGACCCAAGTGGCCAGTAGAACAAGCAGAACACAGGGTTTCTAGCCTCAGGATTTATTGATTTAATAATTTTATTTTATTTTTATTTTTAGTGTTATTTTATTGTGATAGTAACACCTAACATGAAGTTTACCTTCTTAACAAGTTTGTATGTATACAGTACCGTACTGTTAATTATAGGTTCAATGTTGTACAGCAAATCTCTAGAACTCTATCATCTTGTGCGTTTGAGAATTTATGCATACTGATTAGCAACTTCCCATTTCACCCTCCCCCCAGCCCATGGTGATCACCATTGTAATCTCTTATTCTATGAATTAGACTATTTTAATTACCTCATATTACCAGAATCATGCAATATTTATGCTTCCATGACTGGTTTATTTTACTTAGCATAATGTCCTCAAGGTTCAATCATGTCATATACAGCTAAACATTAGCTTGGTGTTAGTGATGAGGGGGGATGAAGTATATATTGAGTACCAGCACCCGTACTATAAAGGAGGAAGGACAAAAGAGATCAGAGACCAAACTGGAAATCAGAAAACAAGCTAGGCATCAGCAGTAGCTACTCTTCTTTTGGGGTTCCTAAAGTTTAAGTTTCAGTTATTCTGATAAACAGTGAGGAACCATTCCTGAATTAAGAAGGTACTGAGTTGCAAGCTCCTAGAAAGAGAAGACAAATACTTGGAGACTGTTTCAACTATATCAACACCCTTGAATTAAAAAAAAATAATAATTCTAATATTTTATCTACCAAATCTGGGCATCCAGACATTGATATACATTCTTTTAAAGAGGGTAGGAATATTTCCCCCATATTTCTTAAGCTGTGCTCTTCCAGCCCTGATGTCCTAGGGCATGCTCTGTCATATCTGGAATGCTCTTTTTCTCTTACCTATCCAAATGCTGTTTGTCCTTCATGGTTCAGCCGAAGATGTCTTTTCTCCATGAAGGTTTTTTCTGATTTCTCTTGTTAATATCTCATTGCTCTATGTCATTAGTTCATTCAAAAAAATTTTACTGAATATCATTTAAGTGTGAGACTCAGTTCTTGGACCATGGCATAGCAGTAAACAAAACCAAACCCCCTTTCTCGTGGAGCTTACATTCTAGAGGGAGAAATTAAGAAAACAAATATTTTTTCTCTTCAGATAGAGATATAAAGAAATGGATGGTTGGACAGATGGACATATGGATGGCAAGATTTATCAATAGATAAATAGATAGAAGATTAGAATAGATAGAGATTTAGTTATTAAAGCTATAAAGAAAAGTTGTAGGAGATAAATAATAATAATAATAGGTAAATTAAATGATAAGAGAGTGATCAGCATATGTGTAATGGTTGGCTGATATTTTAGCCAGTGTGTTCCCACTTATTAACATTTGCTGTCATATTTTAAATTCTTTGAATAGAAGGGCCCTGTTTTTCTACGTGTTCCCACTTACTAATGTTTGCTGCCATACTGTAAACTCTTTGAATTAAAGGGCCCTGTTTTCTGCTTCTCTTATCCTCTCATGTGTGCCCAAGCACAGGGATAGACTCAGGTAATAAGCTTAAAATATATTTGCATTTGACACAATTCTTCACTTTTTACCCAGATATTTTGGCATCACAGAGGCACAGCTTTATTTTCTATTGAAATGTCAAATTGGTCTAAACAGGCTGGCTTAGAGATTTGTTTGGTTTCATATTTATATGCAGAGCAATATGCTCTAAATAAATCCGAAGGGATTCAATAGCAGTTTTTGGCAGCAGCTTCCCTTTCGTGCTTCTATTTGTCTTTCTTGGTTTTCCCCCATGTTTTCACATTACTAGGAGATTTCCTCCTGCAATTAGTGTGGCTCCTCCCAGTGACCCTTCCACCCTTGCCCTGAAGAGATGAGCAAGCTGAGCTGAGCCGGAAAGCAAAGGAGGGTTACAACAGAGGTTACTGAGGGTGTTCTTCAGACTGGGAGGAGTAGGAGTGGGTGCGGGTTATGTTCTCCATTTATGCTCACCTTCTTCAGTTCTCCCTAAACCTGTCATAGGAGGGCACACACTATTTAAAAGAAAACCTGCATTTTTGCCCAGGGAGTTATCAGGGGCAGTTCTAGGAAGAAGAAAAACAGAGTTAGAGAAAAGGAAAGAGGGACGGGGGAAAATAAATCTCAGAGGATCAGAAGTGAACCAGGCCAAAAAATGTTTTGCCAGGCTCTTGTATCAGACATGGCATCTCTACATAGTTTCTCAAATCCAGTGCACTCTCAAATGGCATTAGGAAGAACTCTACTTGGAGTTTGGGGGAATTTATACTATTCTTGGAAAGGGTGTTTAAATATCACTAGTTTGCAAAGAAACAAAACCAACAATCTGATTTACTCTGTACTGTTTGCATTTTTCCTCCTATTTATTAATGCAGTCTTACTTTATAAAAACAAATGAAAACTGAACTAATTGGTTCTCTGTGAATACCGGGCATTCTGCTTGTGCTATCTCATTTCAACCTCACCATGATCCCTGGGAGGGAGACAGGGTTACTTCCCTGTCACAAATGAAAAAGCAATTAAAATTAAAATTTTCATTTTAATTTGAAGCAATTAAAAGCCTTCCCCAAAGCACACAGCAGCTGTGTCAGAACAGGGATTTGAATCCAGGTATGTGGGACAACAGGCAGAGTCCACGAATTCTTTACGTCCTTTAACAGGCATCAAATCATTATGTGAGAAATTATCAGTATAGTACTGATGGTCCCACCATAGACACACCACACACACACACACACACACACACACACATCCTCTGGACATAGAGGGATGCAAACAGAACAACAGGTCATGTTGCTTTTCACTCTTACCTAGTACCATACTGGTTTTCTGCTGAATTTCTTTTTATTGCTCTGATCCCTCTTGGGCCCTGGGCAAGGAGGCTGGCTTTTCTTCTGTGATTATTAATAGTCATGTTTTATTTGGTTTGCCTTGTAGGAATTTATCCTGAAGGTCTCCCAAGTCCCTTACAGGTGTCAAATAACCCTGCCATGGGAATGGAAGGTATGTTTTATGAAAATCAGTTAAGGATGTAAAGAAAGGGAAAGGAGAAAAGTTTCTCCTGAATAGATTTCAGAGGTCAAGATTAAAAGTGAAAAATAAAATTCGCTTTTGGTGCTTAGATACTGAAATCCTAATTGGAACCTGTCTTATAAAAATATGATTAATATATTATAGGAGTATATTAACCAGCTTCTAGTTGGATGCTGTTGTAATGTGGGGCGATTTCTTGAGTTATAATTTTCTTAACTACAAAATAAAAGGGTTTATTTAGATCATTGAATGCCAGAATTTTATGATTAAAAATTTCCCTTGTTTAAACATTTTGGAATTTCCAAAATGACTCTAATAAATAATATTCTGTTATTTTAGAACATTTTGATTTTTGATAGTTATTAAACTATCTGAATCTTAGACTAATTGTACAAAGGTCCTGAACCTGTGATTGCCTTTGTAATTTATCTACAATCTCATGGATTTAATTTTCCTCACTGCACCTGGCAAATAGCACCTGGCTATTTGTGGAAAATGGACCCAGCAAAATGAGGTCTGGAGGTTCAGGGCAGTAATATTCACTGTCTTACTACAGAGATGTCAGTAACATTAAGCAGTCCATCTGTACAGAACAAGCCTCCCTCAGGACCTTTTACCTAGTAAAATCGACAGAGCAACCTAACCTGTCAGGAGGCCAGCAGCCAGGAGCAGCAGGCATACAGTAGGTGTGAGGAACCGCCAATCTGTGCCTCTGGTGAGTAATTGCCACTGCCTCGGCCAAAATCATCAGAACAGCTGTTATGCTGAGGTCACAACACAAGCTTACAGGGCATGGCATCCAGGAAATGGTACAGGACAGATAGGTAACACTTTAGCAATGGCTAAAGAACAGAAGGAAAAGAGATCTTTTTGGCTGAGTGGAAGACAGCAGCATGAGGAAGTATTTTTAACAAACAGTGAAGAAAATTTTTTAAATGGATTCTAGGTTTAGGTTAAGAAAGACTTTTGTAACCCAATGGTATGTTTTCTTCTAATAATTTATTTTTTAATGTAAAACCTAAACTGATAGGGAGTTCATCTTGGTTTACAATGTGAAGTATGAAGCCAACTTTGTCTTTTTCCAGATGAATACCTAATTGTCCTAACACCACTTATTTCTAAAAATCCTTTGCCTGCTCATTAGAGATGCCTCCTTACTCATATACTAAATTTGTCTAAGTGTTTAACAATATTTTATGAGACCATATTTCCTAAAGTGCCAAATCTAATTATGTTTCCCTTCTATCATGCTTCTCCAGGTAAAATAACCTTTGACTTACTCATCAGTAGCTTTTTATACTATGTTTGATGGAAAAAATTAGGAAGGAGATGTGATTATCTCCCATATAAAGGAAATAGTTTTCAGGAAAGTCATATATAACTCCAGAAGAAACATGATTCTCTGGGTATTATTGCTAGAAAATCCTCCAGCAATAGGTTTTCTTTCATTTCTAAAGGTATTGCCAAGTCATTTCATACCACTCTGGAGATCCACTCCTGTAAGTGGTCAAAGGGAGAAACCTACAATAATAAAGGGGCAAAAATGAAACAAAGGAAAAAATATATATATACATACATGTATATATATATATATATCTCCTGGTGTTAGTCATCGCCCCCTTTAATAAGAAGCTACAATTATTTTGCCATAAAAAAATCTTATCAAGCCAAGCAAAAGGGTTATATTGCATTCATATGTGTATAGTTAGACTTATTTTCTGGCAGCAGCGCTTCTTAGAGTAAAGATTGCTTATTTGTGCAAAAGTATAGGATGTTTATCAGCAAGTTCAAAGATATTTTTTTCAGTAAGTCTTTTGGCATAACAAGGTATAAAAATAAGAACAAAGCCAGTATCTATATAGTGTGTACAGGTTAGTATGTTTCAAACCAGGACTAGAGATTTTTCATTTTCATTAACATTAGCAGAAAATGTAGTGCTGAATCTTTCAAATGCTTTTATGGGTGCCTCCTTCTCTGAGATTGATGTTGCTATTTATAGCAGATCTCCCTGAGAAGGTCATCATCATTTACCAGTGCCAATTGCTTACCTTTCAGTCTTTATAAACCAGCCCTGATCAGGATCAGCACCTTATATCCCCAGTATTCTTCTGAAACTGCTCTTTTCAAGGGCAACTACCACCTAGATGTTGCTTAAATGATTGCTTAATTCTCAGTTCTCATATTACTTGATATAAAAGCTGTGTTTATCATAATTGATCACCCTGCTCCCTGAAACACGTACTTCATTTGGTTTCCAGAACACATACCTTTAATGTTTTTCCTACCTCACTTGCTACCTCTCTTCAGGCTCCTTTGCTGATTCCTTCCCATATTCCTAATTTCTTAACACTAGGGACCTTCAGAGTCAGATTGTTAGAACTTTTCTCTTCCCTGTCTACCCTTACTCCCTTGGTGATTGCCTCTACTCGTGATTTCCAGTACAACCTACAGGCTCCCTGATGATATCTAGATTTATGTCTCCAATTTGGACCATTCCCCTAACTCTAGAGTCATGTATCTAACCACTTACTAGCTGTGTTTCTTCCATAAATCTCAAGTTTAACATGTATGGAAGTAAGCTCCTGTTCTCTCTCCCAAATCTGTTGATAATCTTCTCTATATCATAGTCTTTTCATTAACAGTACTCATATTTCCATTTGCTTGGGCCAAAGCCTTAAGATATCTTTCACACTCAACATCCAAGTCACCAGGAAATCCTTTCCATTCCATCTTCAAAATATTTACCTAACTACCTCTAATTTCTGTAGCCACTGCTCTTATTGAACCCACCATCATTTAGGTTACTGGGCTCTGGGCTTTTGTCCTTGCCCTTCATGAGCTGCTATCCCTTTACAATACAAGACGGGTCACATTCCTCTGTTCAAAAATTTACAGTGGCTTCCCACCTTGGAATAAAAACAAACATTACACTGGCCACTAAGGTCCTCCATGACATTTTACCTCCACTCTGACCTCATCTTCTTTTACTGCCCTTTTTTGGACTCCCTGGTCACACCACTGCTCCTTGACTAAGCAAGACATCTCTTACTATATTAGTTTTCTACTCCTGCCATAATAAATTACCCCAGATTTAGTGGTTTAAAGCAACACATGCTTAATATCTTCTCATTTTATACAATCAAAAGTCAGACATGCATCTGACTGGGCTAAAATCAAGGTGTTGGGAGGTCTGCATTCTTTTTTGGAGGCTCTAGAGGAGAATCTAGTTCCTTGCCTTTTCTAGTTTCTAGAGGTTACCCACATTCATTGGCTTGTAGTACTCTTTCTCCATTTTCAGAGCAAAAAAGATTGAATCCCTCTGATCTTTCTTCTATAGTCACATCTCCTTCTGACCCTGGGGATCAGAAGCTGGGGAAAGGTACTTTGATTTTAAGGACCAATGTGATTAGGTGCACCAAGATAATCTCTCCATCTCAAGTTTGGTAACCTGCTAATATCTGCAAAGTCCTTTTTGCCATGTAAGATAACATATTCATGGGTTCCAAGGATTAGGATGTAGACATCTTTGGGAAAGGGACATTATTCTACCCAGCATACTCATCTCCTTAAATACTTCCTCATGTACCACCTTTACAGTGAGGTTTTTCCTGACCATCCTATTTACATCCACCACCACCACAATATTTCTTCTTACTTTCACAGTATTTCACTTACTTTGCTATTTCATTTTTTTCATACTACTAATACTACTAATCATTACACACACACACACACACACACACACACACACATATATATATATATATATATATACATACACAGTATGGCATATATTGATAGTTTAGTATATTTTTTATATCTCCTCTTATCAGAATGTAAGCCTCAGGAAAGTTGGTTTCCCTATTGTACCCCCAACACCTGCAACAGTTTCAGTCATATGGCATAGCTTCAGTAAATAGTTTTTGAATGAATGGATGAAACAGCAGAGATAAAAACACAAGGATTCTATCTTGTTTCTAAGGTAGACTTTCCAAATCAAAGGATGAAATATATTTTGAATTAGTATCCCCATAGATTCATTGTAGAATTTATAAACTGCTTTCTTGTGGACTTTACTCATTGTATGTTTAGTGGAATTTACTGGTTATTAACCTAAGTGTAGTGACAGTAGATTTTTGGCACATATATTAGCACTTGATTCATAACAGTGAATAGATAACATACCTCATTTGTCATATTTTGTGAAGTTGAGAATGAACCCTTCTATTCCTAGTTTTCCTAAGAGTTATTATGAATGGATGTCACATTTTGTTAAATGCTTTTTCTTTATTAGTTGATATGATCCAGTGATTTTTCTTCTTTAGCCTATTAATATGGTAGATTACATTGATTGATTTTCAGATATTGAACCAGTCTTATCCTTGAAATGAACCCCACTTGTTCATGTTATGTAATTCTTCTTATGTGTTACTAGATTCTGTTTTCTAACATTTTGTTAAGAAGTTTTGCTTGTATATTCATAAGGGATATTTGTTGTAGTTTTTATTTTTGTACTGTCATTGTCTTGTTTTGATATAAATGTAATAATGGCTTCATATTTGAGCTGAAAACTGTCCCTTCTCTTCTAAGTTATGGAAGAAATTGTGTAGAAGTTTTAGCCAGGACTATAAGGCAAAAAAGGAAAATAAAATACAAATAAATTAGGAATAAAGAAATAAAACTATCCCTATTTGCAGATGATATGATTGTCTATGTAGAAAATCCAAGGAATCTGCAAAAAAAAACTTCTATTATTTATTTATTTATAATTTTATTTTATTTTTTCAGTGTTCCAAGATTCATTATTTATGCACCACACCCAGTGCTCCATGAAATACATGTCCTCCTTAAAACCCACCACCAGGTTTACCCATCCCCCCAACCCCCAAAACCATCAGTTTGTTTCTCGGAGTTCATAGTTTCTCATGGTTCATTTCCCTCTCTGATTTCCCCAATTCACTTTCCCTTCCTTTCTCCCAATGTCCTCCATGTTACTCCTTATGCTCCACAAGTAAGTAAAACCTTATGATAATTGACTTTCTCTGCTTGATTTATTTCACTCAGCATAATTTCCTCCAGTCCCATCCATGTTGATGCAAAAGGTGGGTATTCATCCTTTCTGATGGCTGCATATTATCCCATTGTGTATATGGACCATATCTTCTTTATTCATTCGTCTGTTGAAGGGCATCTTGGCTCTTTCCATAGTTGGCTATTATGGTCATTGCTCTATGAACATTGGGGTACATATGGCCTTTTTTTCCCACTATATCTGTATCTTTGGGGTAAATACCCAGTAGTGCAATTGCTAGGTCATGGAGTAGCTCTATTTTTAATTTTTTGAGGAATTTCCACACTGTTTTTTTTTTTTTTAAGATTTTACTTATTTATTTGACAGAGAGTGATCACAAGTAGGCAGAGAGGCAGGCGGGGGTGGGGGGGTGGTGGGAAGCAGGCTCCTTGCAGATCAGAGAGCTGGATGTGGGGCTGGATTCCAGCACTCTTGAGATCACAACCTGAGCCCAAGGCATAGGCTTAACCCAGGCACTCCTCCACACTGTTTTCTAAGGTGGCTACACCAATTTGCATTCCCACCAACAGTGTAAGAGGATAAACTTCTGGTGCTAATAAGTGAGTTAAAGAAGTTTGCAGGATATAAATACGCATTCAAAAATCAATTATGTTTCTGTTCACTAGCAATGAAAAGGCAGAAGCCAAGATAAAAAAACAATAGCATTAGTAATCACTCAAAAATGAAATAGGTGTAAATTTAATAAAACCATGTGTACTGAAAACTACAGAATACTGATGAAAGAAATGAAAGGTCTTAATGGAAAGGCATGTCACATCCATGGATCAAAAGACACATTATGCTAAAGAATAGCCAACGTGCCAGTTCTCCTCAAATTAGCATACAGTTTCCTATAAATGTATCAGCGATTTTTTTATAGATTTAGACAAAATTATTCTAAAATTTATTTGGAAAAGCAGAGGAGCTGCAATAGCATAACAACTTTTTAAAAGAAAAAGTAGAAAGAATCACTCCACCTGTGTATAAGAATGTTGGTATACTAAGGGCACCTGAGTGGCTCAGTTGGTTAAACATCCCATTCTTTATTTCAGCTCAGGTCATGACCTCAAGGTCATGAGATAGAGCCCCCTTCCCCACCTTGTTGGGGTTAAGATTCTCTCTGTCCCTCTGCCACCCCTTTACCCCTGTCTCCTAGCTTGCATGTGTACATTCTCTCTCTCTCAAAACAAAACAAAACAAAACAAAAAACGATGATATACTATAGAAACCAAGACTGTGTAGTGGTACTGGTGGAGGGAGAGACATATAGAAAGAATAAGTGACTTAGAAATAGAACCACACAAATATAGCCTGTTGATTTATTCACCATGAAGTTGCAAAAGCAATTCAATATAAGAAGAATAATCTTTTTAATAAATAGTGCTGAGGCAATTGGATATCCATAAGCAAAAAAAAGAAAGAAAAAGAAAAAAAAACCAACTTATACCTCATGTTAAACAAAAAATAACTTAAAATGGTTGAGATTTAAAATTAAAATACAAACTGAAGATAATATAGGAGAAAATCTTTAGTGCCTAGTGCTTTTGAAGATCTCCTAAATAAGACACTAAAATCATGATTCATTGAAAAAGAGGATAATTTAGACTTTATCAGAATTAGAAAGTCTTATACTATGAAGACTTCATTAGGAAAGAAATTTAAAAAGACAAGCTACAGACCAGGAGAAATATTTGCAAACCATGTAACTGACTAAGGGCTTATACCTAGAATATATTTTTCTTAGAAACTCAGTATGAGCAAACAAACAAAAAACTCTTAAAAGCCAATATTAAACACACATACACACACACACACACACACATAAATAATTCAATCAAAAAACGGGCAAAGACATGAAGAGAAATTTCAGTGACAAATATACTGTGGCACATGCAGAAGTGTTTAATATCACTAGCCACAAGGAGAGTGCAAATTTAGAGATAAAATATTACTCCACATTTCTTAGAATAGCCAAAATAAGAAATATTGATATTACCAAATAATCATTTGGCAAGGATATAGAGAAAGTGGATCTCTCATATATTGCTGGTAGAAATGCAAAATGGCATAGACACTCTTGAAAACAGTTTGGCAGTTTCTTTTTTGTTGGGGCAGGCAGAGGGAGAGAGAAAGAATCTTAAGCAGGCTTCACACCCAGTGCAGTGCCCAATACACAGTTCCATCTGTCGACCCTAAGATCATGACCCTGATATTGTGACCTGAGCCAAAATCAAGAGTCAGACATTTAACCAACTGAGCCACGCAGGTGCCCAGTTTGGCAGTTTCTTAAAAAAACAAATATACTTTTACCCTACAATCCAGCATTTTTCCTCCTGGGCATTTACTGTAGTGATGTGGAAATTTATGTCTGCACAAAAACCTGTACACAGTTTTTCCTAGCAGCTTTATTTGTTACAGCCCCAAAGTAGAAACAACCAAACTGTCCATTGATAGTTTATGATTAAATAAACTGTGGTATATCCATACCAGAGAATAGTAGTACTCAGTAAGAACAAGAAATGAGTACACAACAACTTGGATGGATCTCAAGGACATTATGATGAATGAAAAAAGAGCCAGCCTCAAGAGATAATATACTACACAATTCCATTTATATATGTCATTGAAGTGAAAAAATTTTGGAGATGGAAAAACATACCAGCTGCTATGGGTTAGAGATGGTGTTAAGCAGAAAGTGATTTACATACACTGCAGAGGAATAGCACGAGGTAGACCTTTGTGGTGGTGGAATATTTCTGTATCTTGATTATGGTGGTTATGTGATTTAATATATGTGATAAAATGATAAAGAGCTATATATGTACATTGTACTAAGGCCCAATTCCTGACTATAATATTATACTGAAATTATAATTACTGGTACGATGTAACCAATGGAGAAACAGTGAAAGGTATATGAGTCCTTCCTGTACCAACTTTGGAGGTTTCTATTGATCTATAATAGGATATTATATATAAATCTATATGTAGATATTATATTTATATATATATATTTATATATAATATCTATATTATATCTATCTATATATTTATATATAATACCTATAATATCAAAATAAAAGTTTAAAAAAATACGTTCTGTTTCAGTGCATCTCATGGTAATCTGATCAGAATACAGATTCCACATGTGCTTTTTGGAGATGTGGTGCCAGTTATTGTTAAAATTATTTTTTTATTGAGGTGATATCACATAACATTAAATTTAACCATTTTAAAGCATACAGTTCACTAGTCCATTCACAGTGTTGTGCAACCATCACCACTAGTAGGTCCAGACCATTTCATCAGTTTGAAAGATCTCATGCTCATTAAGTAGTCACTCCCTACTCCTCTCTACATGCAGCCCCTGGAAAACCACTCATTTGATTAGTTGCTCTGGATTTACTTATTCTGGATATTTCATATAAATGGAATCACAATATATGACTTCCGTATCTGCCATCTTTCACTTAGAATGATGCTTTGGAGATTCATCCATGTGATAGCATCTATTAGTACTTCATTCCTTTTTGTGGCTAAATAATAGCATATTGTAAGGATGTACCACTGTTTGTTTATACACTCATCCATTTGTGGACATTTGGATTGTTTTCACCTTTTGGCTATTGTGAATAGTGCTGCTGTAGACAGACATGTAATGCCAATTTGATACAATAGTTACTCCTGAAGCTCATGGTTTCCTTGTGAAAGATGTAGAATCTATATAGGTTATATAATCAGAGGATTCAACCAGTAATTCTAAACCCTCTGTATTTCATTTAGGACAATTTACTTCTTATTGCTGATTTCCCAGACTATTATTCACCTCAGGTGAAAAATCAGATATTGGAGCAGTTAGAGATAAGAATATAGGTATTGGCTGCTTATTTTGGGAGGGACAGATAAGAACGCTTTGTGAGAACAGAGACAAAATGTCATCATAGTAGCACTTGTAAATTATTAGATGAGGGTCAGCATTGTGCTCATGAGTGATAAAGACAAATATTTTATTCCTTAAAGGATTTAAAAACAGAAATTTATGAGATAATTTACTTCAACAACAGCAAAACAATATGAACCATGGATATACTTAACCTCTTGGGTCTAGTTTATTTAATCTGCTGTCATTTTGTGTCCTTAAATGCTCAAGAAATTAAACATATAACACTTTATAGCACTGAGGTCATTGTTTTATAATCCTAGAATTAAAGACTCTCCAGAAATATTTTTAGGTTTGTCTAAGTAAGTTTACTACTTATTTCTTTGTCTAGACCCAATCTAGCTCTTTTCACAGCATTTCTTCGTGGTTAACTCTTTCAGTTAAGCCATTGTTTTTCAACCATGGCTATACATTAATACCACCTGTTACATTTTTTTTTTTTTAACAATCCTTGTCTATGCTGCATCCAAGATAACTGAATTAGAATCTCTAGAGACAAGCCCAGCATCTTATTTATGTAAAATCCTCAAGTGATCCTAAGGTTCTGTTAGGGTACAGAATTCATGAATCAAACAAGTGGTTCTCAAAAGGATGAGCATCAGAATATTTGTTAGACTTGTAAAAAACAAGCTGACTCCAATACTCAGGTTTCTGATTCAGTAGTTCTGGGTGAGAACTGGAATTGTACCTTATGAGCAAGATCCCTGGTGATGCTGATGCTGCCAGCCTAGGATATAACTTTGAGGACAAGGGATTAGTTTTGTCTTTTTTGAAGATGAAAAAACAACTGGCTAACCTCCTCCATATAAATACCTTGTAAATGTTTTTTTTTTGCTACTTATTTTAGACAATTTTTAAAAAAGATTATATTTATTCACTTGACAGAGAGAAAGATCACAAATAGGCAGAGATAAGGGGAGCAGGCTCCCCACTAAGCAGAGAGCTCGATGTGGGGCTTGATCACAGGACCCTGAGACCATGACCTGAGCCAAAGGCAGAGGCCTAATCCACTGAGCCACCCAGGCACCCTTGTTTTAGACAATTTTGTTAGTGTGATGATTGGGTCCTAAAATGAGATGGCCTGGTTAAAATGCCACTTCTGTGTAACCTGGGTCAAGTTTCTTATTTTCTAAAGCTTTAGTTTATTCATCTGTGAAATGGGTATGATATGCTTTTTAAATTTGATAATGTATATAAAATGATTGACATACTGTAAAATATAATTGTTAACTTCTTTTTTTTTTTTATAAAACTTTTTTTTTTTTTTAAGATTTTATTTATTTATTTGTTAGAGAGAGAGAGAGTGAGCACAGGCAGACAGAGTGGCAGGCAGAGGCAGAGGGAGAAGCAGGCTCCCTGCCGAGCAAGGAGCCTGATGCGGGACTCGATCCCAGGACGCTGGGATCATGACCTGAGCCGAAGGCAGCTGCTTAACCAACTGAGCCACCCAGGCGTCCCTAATTGTTAACTTCTATTGATGGCTCTCATTTTCAACTGTTACAACTTTCCTTTGGTGTAATTGGCTGTCAGGCTCTATGCTTCTTGTTGGTTTAATAAATAGGGAAAGGTATGTGAAAAATTAAGTAGATAATTAATTCTGAGAATCCAAAAGAGCAAGTCCTTTCAAAGGATTTATGGAAGGTTTCTATATATGTAATTGTTAAAAGCTTCACCTCTGGAATCAGAAAATCCTGGGATTGAGTTCTGTTTGAGGTTTCTAAGTTTATTTCCTCTGTAAAATGATGGTAATAAAAGTTCCTGCATATTGAGTTATTGTGATTCTAACAGAACAGATAATGTGGGTGCAATGATTAGCACAATCTTGGACATATCATAAATACTCAAATGTTAGCTATTATTAAACTGAGAGTAATTGATTCTTAACTGCTCCTTTAAATATTAACTCTCCTTTCCCACTTTTGAACCGATGTGTTTTTATGGCTCTTTGAGGGATGTCAGGAAGGAATGTAAATTCTTCAAGGGGGAATGTAACTCTTGAGGAGAAATTTGTTTACTGTTTCCCCAGCACTCATCCAAAAACAAGACGAAAAAGGAGTGAAGAATTACTCTTCAGACACGAAATAACCTCACCATTTTTTCCCTAGCCAGACTCAAGAGTTAAGAGCTGTTGAAATTCCTGGTCAATCATTAGTCTCAATTTCAGGCCTTCAGTTGGGCATTTCTGTTAGAAGACAGCATTACAAGTAGGGCTGCTGCCGATCCTGCGCTGTGACTTCCAGGTTGAGATGGAGGGAAGTTCTTCATGTGCTCTCTGGAAGCATGTGTATGGAAGCCTCTGTTTCAAACGCTTCTTTTCTATTTCTGATTTGACTGCAGAATGGGAGCTATCCGGTGCAAACTGATCTTGAGGGACTGCAGCAGCTATCACAGTCTTTTCTACAGATATGTTGACAGGAGGTATTATTTTTCATTCATTTTGCAAAGAGAGAGTACCCTACTGTAGATAGCACTCAGTTATGTTTCCCAAAGTGTGGTACACATTCCACTGAGGACATGAAATATGTAGTGGGTGGTTTGTGGACAGATATTCTTTTTAGTATTCTGTGTTCATTGTAATATACATTAGGAAAAAGCACCTGTGATTGTGATTGGTTTTCCTGATACTCTTACTTAAGGTAAATCCAAGATACAAAGAAAGCTTAAAATTTGAATTAAGGAAACTAGTAGGTAAACAATAGTATAAGGGGCATGTGTGCAGTTTTGATACATACACTAAGGGTGAACATAATACAAATTTGGGAAACATTTTACAAAATATACAGGCTGTTTTATGCCTCTGGAATTAAACATGACCCATCTACATATATCACAAGAAAAAGGAATTTTAACTATAGAGAATGAAATGGTTATGACAGTCTTTCCTGATTTTTTTTTTCAGTCATTTAATCCTGGTATTCTAGCCTTTACTTGCCACAGTTCTCCCTTTTAAAGATTTGTACTAACCCCAAGAG
>RCUC01130053.1:0-26852 GCA_003697995.1 Taxidea taxus jeffersonii | reverse complement strand
TGTTACTCCCACTTGGGAAGACTACTGAGCTTCACAGTAAACTTAAACACGTACACACCCCACAACCCCGCAGCTCATAGACGTAGAGCCGAGAGAAACTCGCGCACATGTTTACCAGCGACACGTACGGGAATCCTCACAGTACCATCGTTCTTCCAGGCAAAACAACCCAAACATCCGCAAACGGGACAATGTATGAATGAGTCATGACAGAGCCGTACAACGGAATGTGATCTGGCTACATATGAACACAATTGAATCTAAAATGTAGAATGGTGAGCAATAATAAAGCAAGTTTTAAAAAACTATGTACAGTATAATTTTATTTCCCTAAATTCCCAAAACAGTCAAAGTGAAATCGTGTATTGTTTAGGAATATCTGTGTATAAAGAAAGGCAAGAAGGTGATTCACAGAAAGTTCAGGATGGTCCGTATCTCTGGAGAGAAGCAGGGGTCAATAGCATTTGGAGAGATCATGCACGAGGCTTCAAAAGTATCAGTACCATTTTTCTTTTGACAGGATTGGTCTTGCCATCATTCTTGAAATCATACAATAGATGTTAAACACGCTCTCTCGTACTCATTCTGTATGTAACCTTTTTAAAGAAGTTTTCCAAAGAACTTTGCTGTGCGAGGGCTAAAACCAACAGTACAAACACAAAGTACCTCTTCCCTTCACACCCTATCCTAGTTTGTCTTAAATAGTTATTTCCAAAGCTGTTCCCCCAAAGTCATGTGGCTTCCTCCTCACCACAGGGCTAGGGGGAGGACAGAGCTGGGGACAGCGGCGACCAGAGAGCAGGGAGAACCCCACGCGCGCACACACACGCTTCTCACTGGGGCTGACACGTTACTGTTTTTGCTACTGTCATCGATTATGCTCGTCTTTCTGCCGTGTTGTAGCCTGAAAAATACAGAAACATTTGATGGCTTGTTAACTTGATTCACCAGGCGCATTTTAATGGCGACTGTCATTTGAAACTGGTCTCCACCAAGAATCTTGTCCTCAAGTCTCATTTGAGCACTCGGTGGGAACAGGTATGAAAGGAAGTTTTTGCCGAAAAGGGATCTTTACCTTGCGTGTATTTGTTTAGTCTATGCTTGTTAGACCCCAAATTTCCTTATGATCCAAGAAAATGATGAATATGTATTCCCTCAAATCGTAAATGCTCTCTTTGTTGCTATTTTAGCATCTCTGAAGTCAGAATGCATTTACAATCTCAGACATGACATAGTTTGACAGTAGCTTCTTCTTTCTGAGAACACAAAATAATGGATTGTCTTTACAGGGGCGGTTTCTTAGATTCTCTGGCATATAACATTCACTTTCAACAGGGATTCCCAACAGACAAGAGAGAAAAGCAGAAGCCCCGGAACAGAGAGATATAAAGCGGCCACACTCCCTAGAGACTGGAAGGGACTGTTTGGAAAAACCCACATTGAGAACTACTCCTGTTCCCTTGTTCACTAGCTCACCCCACCTTGGCTTCATGGCTTCATTTCAGTGACTTGGTCATGGACGTATACAGCCTTAGCTTGAGGACTGACCAAATGATGTGAAGATTATTTCTTTATATAAGGTTTCTATAAAGAGCTATTTGTTTCTTCAGATCCTTTGAGTGCTTGTGAATTATCTGATAGGTTACAGCGGAGAAATAATAATGCTGTGTTTGGGGGTTTGGATACCAGTTTTCCTGGGGATATCAAGGTAAGATGCTTTCCTATGTTCTGCAGGAATCACCTCAAGTGTGGGAGGGGCCTCAGCAGCTCTCCGTTTGCTTATGGCAAAGCCTCCTTAGACCAAGTCCTACCGGAAGTGGGACCATGCTTATTTGTGTCTGATGTTCATTAACAATCAGTTATGATGTAGACGTGTAATGTAGACCCAAGCACCACACCACCAGAGCAGAGGTCCATCAGCACGTGTTTGGCTCGTCTTGAGAAAACGACGATGTTTCTCTGACTTAGCATGGTCCACAGTGATGTGGTCCAACCTGCTCCCGGCTCACGGTCTAGGTAGCTCGCATCCCACATCCTTGAGGGAAACCAAGACCTAGATTTTATGGCTTCCCTTAGAGTAAAGGAAACTTAGAGAAAGAATTAAGGTAGGTAAAAAAAAAAAAAAAAAAAAAAAAAATCAGCAGCCTGGGTAGCTCTTTGCCACCTGGCCATCATAACGTCCTCAGAGCCTTTGCCAACGTCGAGCTTGCTTTCCACTGCATGGAATAGAGTGCCGGAAACAGATACTAGGTGCTACTTTGCCTCCAGTGCCCTGATCTGTGACAGTTTCCTGCATGGGACTTTTTATTCTTATTTGGCATTTGAACTTCTAAATGACTCAGTGATTAATGCTTCAATGCTGCACGTGATAATTGCCTTGGCAGAAAAGGATGTCTTTGTTCTTGCCCACTCACCTTTTGTATGGAGTTTCCCACTCCTGTTCCCTTATTTATGACTTGTTGACATTCCTCTAAATTTAGCAAGTGTTTTGCTAATATCCAAGGAGTCATCAAAGGTGCAGCTGCTGCATCTCTACAGGAAACCCCTGCTTTAAGGGGCTAGCTCTACTCTATGAGGATCTGCTCCAGAACATTCCTCTGCATGAAGATGAGAAACGCACTTCTTGATTTTTAAATTAGCTGGCTTATGCTTCTATCTTTCCCCCCATTTTTGGAGCTCAGTGAATTCATATGTTATTCTTGGTTGGTTGTCAAACCAGCGAGGATGTTTTTCTGATCGTCTTTATGTGGAGTTATATTTGGCTGTTTTTTCCTCTCTTTTCAGAGACTCCTTTCTTCGCTGTGTGGACACGTGACCTTGTTTTTGTGTTTTCAGTGTCCCAAGCTAGGAAACTTGTGATAGTCCTTTCCTGTTCCTTCTTGAGTCACCGGTTTGTGTCACAAATGCTTGGCTCACTTCCTCCAAGTCCTTAGGAAGGGGGTCCTCCAAAAACAACCCTCGTCACTGCTTCTCTATCTTCGTGTGGACACCGTAGCATGAGCCATGACAAGGCTCAGCCTTTTTCAATGCCATCCCAGCCGGGTTAATTAACAGCATACCCAGAATACGCCATTTTAAAAGGATCTCGCCATAAGACAATGCCACTCCAGCATTCCCACAATACTCCGAGCTTTCTCTTTGCAGGAAAAGAGAACTCCCAGAGAGGACTCCCCATAAGGCCTTGTGGGTGTCTCCAACAACCCATTTCTCTTCACCCTTATAAACAGAAAATATGTTTTCCCCATTGGTCCCGGCTTCCAAAAATCAGGAGGGGGGGAAAAAAAAGTCACCCTTTTCATACGTACCTTAAATAAAGAGAATTTCAGAATAGATTTCACGGGTCCCTTTGAAACGGATAGGAATCCACCAGAGAAGGAAAGCTCAACACAAGAAACTAGAATGGATGGAGGAAGAGGGGGGCATTCCAAGGGGAACATTCTGCTTTAATTCTTGCCCCTTCCATGCAGCATCCGTCTGTTCTTATGGCTGCATTGGGGGGCTCGGGGGGATGAGAACCAGCCTCCCGGGGCAGCCGGCCGCATGCACTAGAGCACACATCGTGGGAGACAGTGTGGGGCAGGGGGTTGGAGCGCAGGCTCTGGGGCCTGGTGTGAAGCCTGCCTCCACTACTGACTTCTGACCCTTAGCTGGGTTATCCGAATCGCTCAGGGCCTCAGCGTCCTCATCTAAAATGAGGGAAATGGAGAGCCTAATAGTACCTCCCCCATGTTAGGAGTAAATAGGTTGATATGAAACAGCGTCTAGCATAGAATAACTACTATATAGGCATTTGGTAAGCCTAAAATTAACTTAAACAATTAAATAAATAAAACCATCTAATGCTCACAAGCCCTCGAGCAAGGTATTTGTTGCGAACACTGTTGGTTGCTGGTTGTTGGTTGCCTCCTCTCCCTTCCCCAGGGCAGGGCTCTCCTCCACCTGATGGAGGCCGCAAATGCCCCAGGCGGGCTTTCCCAGCATTCCTTGCAGCGGAGGCAAGAACTGGAACCCAGCCGCGGCCCGTGGAAACTGAGGGCATTTTTGCTGGTGTCTTCTGGAAAGCTTTTCCTGCCTTACCAAAGCCACGGTTAGACAACAAGAAGCCCGCTCCCCCATGCTGCCTGTCTGCTGACATCCTCCTATAGCCATCACCTTGTGACCACAAGGGACAAGCCAGGAAAAGCCCATCTAGTTTCACTGAACCAGTTCCAGAACCACCAATGCCCAGGTTTCCTGTCAAACATGATGCTGGGATCGTACAGGTCCAACCTCCGTAAGCCACTGTCAGCCCGTGGTTTGTGGCCAAGTGCATCCCGGGTAACACAAGGTTACTTTATACAGAAACAGAGAGTTCAAAAGGCGGAACAATGTTGCTAGCCAGACAGACGATGCAACAATGCCACGAGCATCCGAACCCCGTCCAGCTCTATAGCTTACACTCTTGCTGTGACATCGGGAGACCATCAGGAGACCACCCCAACCCGCCCGGCTCGGCAGCAGCACCTGTGTTCAGGAACGACTCGGGGGCAGAGCAGAAAATAACAAATTCTTACGATGCATTCTTCCTTTCATTGTTTGCAAAACACTCTCACATCTAGAAGTGCAGAACGGGAAGGGACCCATCCCATCAGAGACCATCCCATCCAGACGACAAAACTGAGATGAACAAATTCGCATGCCTGGTTAGTGACAAAGTCAGATGAGAACTGAGGTCAGGACCCCATTTTACAGATGGGGAAACCAAGGCACAGAGAGGGTTCTGAATCTTGTCCAAGGTGACAGACGAGGAAGTGCTAAAGCTGGCATATAAACAGTTAAACCGTCCGACTCCAAGGACCTCCATCACCATCACATACGTTCTCTGGGGCTCTGCTTCTGGATCTGGGACCTGGCTTGTAGAGACGGGCTCTCATGTTTTGAGGGAGGAGTGTAATAATCCTGTAATCAATATCACAGATGCCAAAAAGGTCAGTTCCAAAATTAGGAGCTCCCCAGCCCAGCCGGCCGGCCGAGCAGCCACCAGCTGCTGCTGACATGCCGAGTTGGGTTGCCCAAAGGCCACATGAACTCGAGCAAAGAGCATCAGAGAACTAGGAGCAACCAAGAAAGGGGAAAAGCTCAAGTTGGGAGACTTTACACCAAATTTTGTGATTAAAAAAATATCTGAAGGGGCACCTGGGTGGCTCAGTGGGTTAAAGCCGCTGCCTTCGGCTCGGGTCATGATCCCAGGGTCGTGGGATCGAGCCCCGCATCGGACTCTCTGCTCTGCGGACAGCCTGCTTTCTCCTCTGTCTCTCTGCCTCTCTGCCCACTTGTGATCTCTGTCTATCAAATGAATAAATAAAAAAAAAAAAATCTTTAAAAAAAAAAAATATCTGAAAAGCCGCACTCTTAATTCTAGCACGTGGGTAAGCTCTGGGCTTTATTTTTTTTTTTAAGATTTTATTTATTAGACAGAGATCACAAGTAGGCAGAGAGGCAGGCAGAGAGAGAGGAGGAAGCAGGCTCCCCGCTGAGCAGAGAGCCCGATGCAGGGCTCGATCCCAGGACCCTGAGATCATGACCTGAGCCGAAGGCAGAGGCTTTAACCCACTGAGCCACCCAGGGGCCCCGGCTCTGGGCTTTATAGTTAGACATCAGGGAGCATGGAAGAGCCTTCCCTGAATTTCTGATTCACAAAAATCCACGAGCAGAAGTTTTGGGGTGGGTTTGTCACGCAGGCATCAATCATGAGAACGCTATCATGTCGCAGGAATCAGTAGTGCTCCAGGCTGGGCTAATTTATTTACTAATTGCTTTCAATCCCCTTCCCCGGCCCCTGCAACGCTGCAAGGAAATTCAGCTGTGACGCTGAGCCACCCCCCAGGTTAGTGCCAGACTCCTCAAGTTCAAGAGCACAGTCCACAGCACCTGCACTCCTGACCAATGGGCTATAAATCCAAGGGATCCCACAACAGCCCTCAGGTTCAAAAATTGGCTAGAGTGACTCACAGAACTCAGGAAATCACCATACTTATGATTACAGTTTTATTATAAAGGATAGAATTCAGAACCAGCCAAATAAAGGGACACAGAGGCGAGGTCTGAGTGGGTCCCAGACACACAGCTTCTGTGCCTTTCTCCATGGAATCCAGGCGCAGCAGCCTCCCAGCACAATGAGGGCTTGACCAAGCAGAAAGTTCCTTAGGGCTTTGGTACCCAGCTTTTATTGGGGTTTCATGATATAGGCCTAATGGATTAAATCATTGGCCACATGACTGAACTCAGTCTTCAGGCCCTCTCCCCTGTCTGGAGGTCAGGTTTACTTACAGCCCCAACCCTCTCATCCCATGGTCGCTCATTCTGGTGACCAGTCCTCATCTGAGTCATCCTGATAACATAAATTCAGGTGTGTCCCAAGGAGCTCTTGAATAACAAAGACACTCCTATTACTTGGGAATTTCCAAGGGCTTAGAATCTTCCTTCCGGAAGCCAGGGACAAAGGCCAGTCATATTCTTTATTATACAACTCCCGCCCCTCACTTCCCCACATTCTGCTTTGTGATGTTTGGGCTGGGACTCTGCAAAGCACATTTCTCCTTTGCCAGCCAGCTCCCTGTTAGGCTTTGCCAAAGGCTTGCTAAAAGAAGACTGGAAGGCAGAAGGAGGGAAGAGGGATTTAGTCCTTTGTGTTTGCCTCCTGTTTTCTTCCTGTTTCTTCGAGCATGACCCCAGGCACACTTTCCATGGCCTTGGTAGCAGTTCATTCCAGGTATCTAGGGTTGATTCCAGGATTCACTTTACCAACCTTACGATGACCTCGCAGAGACAACAGAGCAAGCCAGCCACCAGGGGCCCCCTCCCTTACTTTGCGGTCTGGGTCATGGCCCCGGGGAGCCCTTCTCCTCAGCTCAGAGACACTAACACCAGCTAAACAGCATCTCTTCCTCAGAGGTCTGTGTTCCAGCCCCAGAAGACTTCCCTTCCAAGTTCAAAGACACTAGAACCAGCCAGCTGGTACCCTCCAAAAATCTTAATTTAAGAAATGTCTTAATTTTAGCTCCACACAGCCCATCTTCAAGCTTCTACATTTTAATCATTCTGACCACTGCACTTCGCTTCCCAAGCCCTGAGAATGATACTTTAGCTCTCTTTTGCCTTTTTCATTTTTCCAGTGTCTAGCTAACTTTATATTTCATTTCTTCTGTTAAAAATAACTAATGTGGTTTTTATCTACTGACTGGTACACAGATTGTCAAAGATGATTCCTCTCCAGAAAGAGATACTGCCTGCCATCTTAGAAGTTCACCTTGGCCCCCTTGGATTTACCACATCATAACATAGATTAAGACCTGTGCTGTCCAACAGAACCTTCTGGGATGATGGAAATGCTGCAGATCAGCACTGTCCAATATGATAGCCAACAGCTAATTCTGGTTTTGAGAACTTAAATGTGATAAGTCCAAATGAGGAACTACATTTCTAGTTTTATTTCTTTTTAATAAAGTTTAGGTTGCCACATTTGGCTTGTGGCTAGTACATTAGACACCACAGCTATATAACCTTGTTTCTGTCTCCCCTTCTGGAACGATCTGTTTTTCTATAGCCCTTTGTCCTATGAAATATTTTTCATAGTGTATCTTAACTCTTTTTGCGGTAGTCCCTCTTACCAATTGTAAATTTCTAGAAGGGCCCTCTGACAGTCTTGGTGCCTGGATACATGGCAGAAGAAGGTGCTCAAAAATGATTCATGAGGGGCACCTGGGTGGTTCAGTCAATTAAGTGGCTGCCTTCGGCTTGGGTCGTGATATCCTGGGATTGAGCCCCACGTCGGGCTCCTGCTCAGAATAGGACCTGCTTCTCCCTCTCCCTCTGTCTCCCCCACTGCCTGTGTGCTCTCTCTTTCTCTCTCTCTCTCTCTCCCTGTCAGATAAATAAATAAAATCTTTTAAAAAATGATTCATGAATTGAATGTGGTGTCCAAGCAGGATACAGCAATGCACAGCCTAAAGCCCTATGCCAGGGAAGAGAGACATGGCCTTGGATTGTGAAATGAAACTACTAGGACAAAGATTTTACTTCCTTGTGTTTTTGCTTCCCTCATCTGTAAAATAATTTCCATTCAGATTAGTAGAGATTATTAGGAACTATAATACCACTTAAAAAGCTGGACTGGAAGCTAACGATATTTCTTTTGCATTAACCTCAACATTCTATCTCTCAAAAATGGGTTTAATACTTTATCCTCCTGACAGTGTTCTGGATCAACTAGTCTTTAGGTTAGGAGGAAAAAAGAAATCTGTCTCTGGAGCAAAAAACACACAGAGAAGAGTTTAGAAAAATTTGTCTCTGCCCCTTGGTATGAAGGGAAGAACAAAGAACTCCATTTCCTTCTTCATCCAATTATCCAATTGGTCATCCAACAAATAATTATTACACAAAACCAATATAATTCCCAAACTACTTTTAGATTATGTAAATCAAATCTCTCTGCTAGTCTCTCATGGCAGTTTATACTTCTCTTTGTAGCATATACTGTAATTACATATCCTACAAATTACATATTTGCTCTATGTCTACCCAACCAGCAGATGGGAAGCTAAATGAGGGTGGAAACCATACCTGTTCTTTTCACACCTGCATTCTCAAACAGCAGCAATATAGATAGCTTCAACATAGTTTGTAATCACTAAATCATTTTTTGATAAAAAGAATCTTATATCGTTTTTTGAAAATTAGCCACCAATGCCATACCTGACAAGCATTGATAATTCCATTTAACAAGTTTTCCTAAGAAAAGTGTTGACCAAGAATTAGAGATCTTAAAGCCCCAAAATGAATCTGGCAGGATAAAACCTGAAGATAATACTTGGTTTTCTTTTTCCCAAAATTCTCTCATTGCCCCATAGTAAAAAAAACAAGGAAGACAGCAAAAAACAAGGAAGTCAGTAGAGGACATAAACAGGTGTTTTAAATTTTAAAAAGGAGACAAGGGTCTTGAAAATTGAGTCTTTTCATTGCTAGAGCAAGGCTTTTTGAGAAAGAAAAGGACTTTGATCTTCAAAAAGCTAGCAGTCTGAGGAACTCAGGGCATAGTAATTGCCCCTAAACCAGAAAGGAGAAGAGAATGCCTGATAAGGTGACAATAGTTTCCTAGCTTAAAAAAGAGATTGATGTTGAACAACACAGAGAAAGAAGAGTCTAGGTATTAGGGGACTTAGATGGCATGCCTCTTCCCTCTGGGCCAACTCCTGGGGTGGGGAAGAAATTCTAGAAACCCCAAATAGGCTTAGAGAGGTCTTCCAAGTGGAAGCTGACACTTTGGTAATCAGCAGCCTCATGGAGAAGACCGTGGATCCACCATAGCTTTGCAACAGTCAGGTAGAGATGGCTGTGGGACATGTCTTCAGAGAGGATCTACAACAATACCCCGCATCTTCCACAACACTGGTCAGGCAGAAAGGGCATGTGAAGTTTCCTGTGCACACAGAAGAAGACTGATCATGAAGCTAAAGAAATTTAAGCTTCCGTGCCCTCATTTGCATGCCCCCTCACAAAGTCCCAGGAAGGATCCCAGCAGCGTGTTCACATAGTCCCATATTTTTAAAAAATTTGCAACAGTAAGGGAAACTTCACCACCAATTGGTTGAGACCATTGTCTCCTTCCATTCCAACTTCTCCTCTGACACACTTCCGCCGTCAGATAATGTTGGAGTAGCTGTTGGCATATTTGGGATGCAGCTAAGAGGAAGTTGAGTTGAGAATACACTTATATTTGAGTTTAGTCAGATATATTTATATGGTTCCCAGTCATTTCTGTGTCTAATTGTTTTTGCTAGCCATCCAAGTATACAAATGGGTGCCAAAAATCCTCCTAGCATCCACTGTGCCAATACCCAGAGTCATGGCACAAAGTTGCAGAGCCAGAAGTTACAATATGATATGAACATATCCTACAGCAACAAGAACCAGAGCGACATGGATAGGGGAGGAGAAGGGTTTTAAATGTGTAGAGACAGATGCTAGCCCATGGAAACTTCTTCTAGTCATGAGAAGTGTGAAATTATAAGTGAAGCATTCAGCTTCCATTGATGCCTAGTCAAAATGGAAGTTCTTCTCAGCCAGGAAATATACTCAGCAGTATACTCAACCCAATAAATCCTAAGTTTATGTTCTGTTTCTTAAAGGTAGCTCCCCAAATTAAATTAGAGCACTATAAAAGCTGGATTCTTTCCTGCTGTACCCAAGAGGAGCCAGGAAGTGCCGGGAGATGTCAGTGGACCTGGGGAGACCTGCATGGAACCACACTGGCAAACATGCAGGTGAGAAAGAACACAGAGGGACCTGCTTAGCCAGAAATAAGGGGCCCTGAAGACTCTTCAGCAATAAATAGAGAAAGGAGGGACCAAACACCTACCCCTGATGCCAGAACAATACCTAACCTCCTGGTAATTTGATCAATACTGGAGAAGAAAATACCCAGTTCTGAATTGAAGGAGTTTAAATACTCAGGTGACCAGTATCTTAAATGGTTATGTTGGCATGGAAGTAACTGATCTATAGTACCCCAACATCAGTGGGAAGGAAGACATATTTTTTTAATTAATTTTATTTTTTCAGTGTTCCAAGATTCATTGTTTATGCCCCATACCCAGTGCTCCATGCAATATGTGTCCTCCTTAATACCCACCACCAGGCTCACCCCACCGCCCCCCATGCACCTCTCCTCCAAAACCCTCAGTTTGTTTCTCAGAGTCCACAGTCTCTCATGGTTCATCTCCCCCTCCAATTCCCCCAATTCACTTTTCCTCTCCTTCTCTTAATGTCCTCCATGTTATTCCTTATGCTCCACAAGTAAGTGAAACCATATGATAATTGACTCTCTCTGCTTGACTTATTTCACTCAGCATAATCTCCTCCAGTCCCGTCCATGTTGATATAAAAGTTGGGTATTCATCCTTTCTGATGGAGGTGTAATACTCCATAGTATATATGGACCACATCTTCTTTATCCATTCATCTGTTGAAGGGCATCTTGGCTCTTTCCACAGTTTGGTGATTGTGCCCATTGCTGTTATGAAAATTGGGGTACATATGGCCCTTCTTTTCACTACATCTGTATCTTAGAGGACATCATATCTTAGTTTAGTTCAATTCAGTTACAGAAGAAGGTTAATCTTTGTACTCCTGAGTTTTGTGACTGCAAAATTAAGGCCCCATAAATAGATCCAAGAGAACTTTTGCCAAAGTGTCTGAGTCAATTCAACCTACCATTTTGCTAATGACCAGGTTCAATTTTGCCTGAGTCCCATGTTCCTGAAAACAGCAGTGGCTGAGAAACCCCCTACCCTTCTGTGTTTCTGGCAAAAGCTAATTGCAGCAAACCCCCTTTCGCCTCCATATCCAAGATGAGACATGTTTCTATCCTTCTTCGTAATTCCCATAGGATTCATGGATAACTTCCTTGTTTATTTGCCTCCATAATACCCCATGCCCCCTGCCTTTTTTTTCTCTCCTGAGACATTCCTTATTAATGAAATACTCTGGGTTGCAATAGACTGAACAAAACCACCTCCTTCACTGTCTTTGCATCATGTCTTTGACACTGGCATGTTCTCGCCAAATGATAACCCAGAAGCTAGTTGGGTGTGCAGTTATAATCTCAAGACCAAGATTTTATTAGCTTAGAGAAGTAGGGCATATGAAGGATCTGAACATCCTTTCAGTGGAGAGGACTCTTCAGAAGTTAAAAAATAAATAAGTAAAATTTCAGACTTCTAAATGACACTAGTCATGTTTTATTACCTATAGATAGAGAAAATAATGATTAATTACCCTGAATTTAGAAATGCTTTACAATGAATTTTATTAATTTCTAGGGGGATCTCCATATATTTGATAAATTGAATACATCCAGGTCAAAATAGTTCCTTTTTTTTTTTTTTTCTGTTGAGGATCCATGTCTTCACACATTTTTTTAAGTGTCTCCATTACCCTCAGTGATATGTGGACCACGAGTTGAGAACAACTGGCTCAGATAGTTTCAGGTGAAAATGAAAATATGAAGAAAGAGAGGTCGACTTGGCAATCCTGGAGCCAGGAAGACACAGAACCAACCACATCTTCCAGGTTCCCCTTATCTGGAACCATAGGAAGGTATCACCCTGAATCCCACTTGCACCTCCCCCCTTAACCTCTCCCCAACACACATGCATGCGTGCACACCCACACCCACACATACACACACACACCTCACCCTTGGTTCCATGCTTAGGACCCTGCTCCCTGGGGACTTGACTTTTAGAGGAAGGAAAAGAAAAGTCTCTTTTTGGATAAGATGAAAGACCCCTCTCCTGGGGACCCGCCCGAGACAGAAAAAGAAAGAGGGAGCCAAGCCAGGGGCAAATCAGGGCAGCGCTCCGCTTCCTGGCTTCATCCTTTCTTTGCAAGCTGGAGTCCAGCCCAAGCTTTGAAAATGCCAACAGAAAAGGAATATCTAAATTTTTGAGAACACAGACAACATATTTGTGGATATTTCCAAATTGATTTTAAGGCATGCCTGGCGAGCCCTTTTACAAATGTGAGGAGGGAATCACGTATTGGTCATATTTGTATACAGTAGCAAATGTGCTTATTATCCACCCTAGAAGCCACACTGACAACCCCACACGTATCTTGCAATCTCCTATAGAAATGAAATGAATATTAATTTAACACCCAGTCAAGATCCCAAAAACTGGCTTTCATGCTGTTCAAAATACATGATCATCCCACGTGCAGTATTGGTGGTTCTCCAACATTCTCTCTCCAAGATAAGGAATTGTTTCTGATCTTCTCGCACAACACCATCCCATTCCCATCCAGGACTTTGTTTTAGATCCAAAGTTGCCAAAGAGAGCCCGGAGGTTGTCTGATTTTCAAAAACTCGACAACCATACGTTATTCTTAACTCTCATAAGGGAGGTGGGATTTTTTAGACTTTGGGTTTCGAAGCAACTCTGACGATTTTATATCTCGATGTCTGAGTTTAGTTTCCTTCCCCAAGATCAAAGTGTCCATTATTGTGATTCGTGTGGAAAGCACTGAATGCAGCAAGATGAAAATATCCTATGCGCCTATTAGTGATTTATGTTAGATACGGAAATGAATTGTGATTTTATGGATGGGAATTATTTCCCCTTCTGTTTAATATGTAGGCCATGTCTCCTCTGGCATCATAGCCGGTTATCTTTCTCTTCCTACTTCACACTTTCCATAAGCCTTCTGGTTTCACAGCGGACACATTGTAAATCTTCCCCTTCTGAGTGTCCCACATATGTTTCATTAAAAGTGTTTGTTTCTTTGATCAGCTTGACGTTTCTAATGTGAAAAAAATAATAACTCTGTCGCCTGGTGCTTGGAAACGTATAGGCCCGAAGTGAGGAGCCGTGGTCTCGGGGTCGCCCTTCAGGCTCTGCCAGCCTAGGGGAGCACCATTCAGGTCAGCGTAGGAGGGGCAAGATGGGAAACAACGCCCCTCAGTCTGGGAAGGCTGCCATAACAAAGTACTACGGCCAGACTGGCTGAACACAACAGAAATGTATTGTCTCACTGCTGTGATGACGGGAAGTCTGAACTCAAGGGGCCCCACAGGGTTGTTTTCTTATGAGGCCTCTCTCCTTGGCTAGGAGGCAAGCACCTTCCCTCTGTGCACATGCAAGTCTGCATCCCAATTTCCCTTTCTTATAAGGACACCAGTCCTCTTGGATGGAGACCCAGACTAATGACCGCATCTTAACTGAATCACACGCTTAAAGACCCTGTCTCCAAATTCAGTTACATTCTGAAGTACTAGGGGTCGATGGGGGAGATGATTTTTAGAGCGTTTTTAGATAAACAACAAACTTGAGAGAAAAGTGGAATGATTTCTCATATACCCCTTTTCCTCCCACACATGCATATCCTTCCCCACAGTGACATTCCCCACCAGAGGGGTACATTTGTTACCAGTGATGAATCTGCACAGACACGTAACAATCACCCAAAGTCCACTGTTTGCCTTAGGGTTCATCTTTGGTGTTGTACGTTCTCTGACTTTAGGCAAATGTATAATGACACGTATATTATTACGGTGTCCTGCATAGTATTTTCACTAGGTAGTCACTTTCACAGAGTGAGAGTGACTTCTCAGGACTTCAGACCCCACACTAAGGGGCCTACACTCACAGAGGCTGGGTTCCAACAGTTCAGCAAGCAAATTAAGACATCACAGCAAAGGCAAGGCAAGCTCTGAATCATGGATGAAGATCTGTTTGGATCTCCTTGCCCTCTGAGGCTGCCCATTTCCCAGCAGGGGGGAATAGCACAGTGCATGATAAGGGCGATGGTTCCCCACCCCCCTCCTCCTCTACCTCCTCCACGCCATCATTTCAGTGGTGATCTCAGAATAATCTCACAAGAGCCAAGATGTACTTGTAGCCCTTGTCCCCAGGGGTCCAAATGACTAAACTGCCATTAGAGCTCCAGAAGCATAATTTTTACTACACAAAAGGGCATGCCATTAAAGTACTCTGCCCCTAGGGAACTGATTAGCGTGCCACCCATCCCACTTCCAATGTGACTTTCTCAGAGGGTCATGAGAACGCGCTCAGATCAGGATTTCTGGGCTCCAATCTGAGTCCTGTAATAATCTTACCAATTTGCATATGGAGTCCTCCCTCTTGGTTACCATTTTTGTAACTGCTTGCTAGACTGCAAGCCAACACAAAAGTTGGCTTGAGTTCTGGAGAGGATTTCACATGTGGAATTGGGTTTTATTTGTTTGGATGAAACCATTCAATTTGTCGTCTATGTAGAGCACTATTTCTGCATATGACTCCTCTCTTTCTACTTTATAGCTTGAAAGTGTACTCAAGGACCTAGGAAAACAAATGTCATAAACATTACCACTACCCACCAAAAATGTGGGTGCTCACCTAGTAGGGTAAGGAAGAATATTAAAGAAGAAATAGGGAAATCAGACGGGGAGACCAACCATGAGAGACTGGACACATAGAAACAACAGGGTTTTGGTGGGGGGTGAGCCTGGTGGTGGGTATTAAGGAGGGCACGTATTGCATGGAGCACCGGGTGTGGTGCATAAATACTGAATTTTGGAACACTGAAAAAAATTAAATTTAATTTAAAAAAAGAAGAAGAAGACATGGCATTTTTGTTAGATCATCACAGCTCCCAGTCATAACCTTATCACCACATATTGCGCAGTATATATGCTACTGTCCTCACCTTTCCTGACATTAATGGAAGCCATTTAGGGGGTGAGAAATGGCAGATAAGAGCTAGCTAGCTTTCTTGCTGTTTTACATTCCACAGCTCTATTCATCCACCACTGTCCAATAAAGACACACTTTACTCTTTTACCCTGTAAACACAATCATCATAACTGATATTACTAATCCAATCCTTTCCTCATTAACTTTAAGGGTTGCAAACAAAGGGAAAATGTTTTTCTTTATTATAAGATACCTTATATATGCTATATATGCAACCAGATGGGTGGCTACTATGACTCATACTCTCACCAGAGCTACAAAAAATAGAAGAGGGACAGTTTCCCAAAGGAAAGGATGCTGTGCAGACAAAAACTCTATCAGCCCAGCATGATTTGGGGGGAAGGAGAGAGGGGTGGATTCTGTGGAAGGAAGTATGAAACCAAATAGTATGTGATTGATTTTTATAAAATTTCTGTAAACAGGAAAGAAAAATTGATTTATGAGGCAGTGGGTTCTAGTTCAGACACTAATACTAATTGGTTATAAAATCTTAACAATCCCCCTCCTCTCTAAGCTAGTTTCTTTATCTGGGGCACAAGGACATTCAACTACGCATTTCCAGGCAACTTATAGGTCTCAGATGATCTCTTTACATTACTCAAAGGTAGGAGATGCAACTCTCACATCAACTAGTAGTGTGAACAGGAGAAAATCAATTAACCTCTCTAAAGCTCATAAATCAAGAACGATGTTTTAAGTCACAAAATGAAATTGCATGTGCAAAATCACATGAAAAATAAAGAATATCAATCACTACTTCTTTTGAACATCTTCTATTATTAAGTATTGCACTAAGTATTTTCTTGTGGCTGTATCACATTTCTTTACTCTTTATCCAGTATTGTCTAATGAAGACCCATCCTTTTTTATTATTATTATGCTTACTTTAAAGTAGGCTCCCAGGGGTGCCACGTAGCTCAGTCAGTTGGGTGTCTTGCTCTTGGTTTTGGCTCAGGTCATGATCTTGGGGTCATGGGATCAAACACCACTTTGGGCTCCATGCTCAGCAAAGAATCTGCTTCTCTCCCTCTCTCTCACCCTTTCCCTCTCCCTCTGTCCTTATGTCTTTCACATGCTACCTTTCTCTCAAATAAATAAATAAATCTTTTAAAAGAATAAATAAGTAAATAAATAAATAAAGTAGACTCCCCAGCATAGAGCCCCATGTGAGGCTTGAACTCAGGACCCTGAGATCGAGACCTGAGCTGAGATCAAGAGTTGCAGGCTGAACTGAGTGAGCCACCCATGTACCCCAGGATCCATCCTTATCTTCCTTCTTCTTTAACTTAAGTTACTCTAATTTATTCTGATGTCTATATAGGTCAAGATCATTGAATGTTTACACATGAATAGTCACAGAAACTTAATGGACTTCACCCTCAAGAAAATAATAAAAGATAGGGCAATGAAATAGGGACAAAAAAAATCATGAAAAAAAGAAAGAAAGAAAAAGTGAGATGACAAGAAATTAAAATGAAATAAAAATAAATACAGGTGAGGCAAGGATGATTAAAAAAAAATGCAAGAGCAAAATTAAAATATGCCCTGGAAACAATATAGAGAAGATGTTAAAATTCAGGAAGTGAGGTAAATATAGTAGAAAACATACCTGATATACTCTCCCTGAATTTGAAGAAAGATTAAATAAAGATGAAAATTGGAGAAAAATAATGAGTTTGAACTTTGTTCTCAGTCTTTTAAAACTAAAAATCCTTATAAAACAAGGTTAGAACTATTGAAAATGAAGAAATAAATGAAGACAAGGTTATAGAAAATTTCTTAAACCCAAGAAAAGACAAATACTGAAAGGAGTCACTCCATTACAGGAAAATCATGACAAGATAACTATATTTAGACTGATAGTCATACTTTTTTAATTACAAGGATTTTTTTTAAAACATTCTATCAAAATCTAGGCAGAAAAAAAATCAACCAGAAAAAAACCCAGAAATCAGAATGGGCTTTTTAATTTGTTTGCAACACTAAATACAAGAAGATAATGGAACAACTTTTAGAGAGTTTTGAGGTTGAAAGTTCGTAAACATGAATTTTTATACCCAGCCAAGTTATTTTTTGTGTATGACAGGAACCTAAAGACAGTGTCAGATATGCACAAGCTCAGGGAAATATCACTCCTACCTTCCTTTGAGGAAAGACACATTACAACTGACCCACTGAACAAGAGATAAACCCACTGAACAAGAGATAAACAAAATTAAAACCTCAAAAGCTGAAAACTATTGATGTATTGATTTACTTTTTATTATCATGGACTATCACACCCAAACCAGATGAAGCCTATGGTAGAGTGTAGCATTTTCAAAGTGGCCCTTTGAAGTCTGGGCCAACAAGTAATTGAGAAGTGCCAAGGATAGGTGCAAGCTCCGCTAAAGAATCCTAGGTCCCCCCCAATGCCTCCCCCAACCACATCAGCTCCACATTCATCTTCTTTATATATTATGGTTCCGCAAAAATTGTTTTGGTCATGGGAAGAAAGCTTTTAGCTGTTGTTGTTGGTTTTTGTTGTTTGTTGTTGTTGTGTGTGCGTGTTTTTAAGGATTAAAACCCATCGGAATAGTAGAAAGACCAGAAGAAGAAAAATCTGGGTTTGAATCCCAACTCCATCACCTACTAACTGAGATGTTGGGCAAACCATTAACTTCTCTGACCTTCAGGCTCTTCAGCTATAAATTCGTACCATCTACCTTGTACGTTCTTGTCAAGACAAACTTGAGATGAGATGAGAAAGAAATTCTTAATGTGTTACTATTACTCAACTGAAGATTTGCACATTTCCAGCCAAAACTGTATCATAACTGATACTCTTTTTCTAGAGTATGGGCTTACTAAATGTGGCATGGTCAAGCTCATATACCAAGCGGAGAGTTCAGCAGGTGGAACAGCTTGTCACGTGAGCTCGGCTTCCAGACCACTTTCACCTTGTGACTCACACTGAGACTGTTGCTTGGGGAAAACAAAGGAAACTACTTGTGGCCCAGGGGCTCCAACCACTCAGGCTTCACTCAGATACCCAGAAGGATTAAAACATAAATATCTCAGGCCACTTGTAACCCATTCATGACCCACCAGTAGGGAAGTTCTGAGGTAAAGATCCTCATTTCAGTCTCTTAATGTAGTACGCTCTAGATTTAGCTATGCTACAAGCATCTCTTAGAAAGCTACAACTCTTTTGGCATGCCTGAGTGGCTCAGTCAGTTATGTGTCCAACTTCTGATTTTGCTCAGGTCAGTATTTCAGGGTTCTGAGACGAAACCCCATGTCGGGCTCTGCGCTGGACGTGGAGCCTGCTTAAGATTCTCTCTCTCCCAAGGGGAACCCTCCTACACTGTTGGTGGGAATGCAAGCTGGTGCCACCACTCTGGAAAACAGCATGGAGTTTCCTCAAAAAGTTGAAAATAGAGCTACCCTACGACCCAGCAATTGCACTACTGGGTATTTACCCTAAATATACAAACGTAGTGATCCAAAGGAGCATGGTGCACCCGAATGTTTATAGCAGCAATGTCCACAATAGCCAAACTATAGAAAGAGACCAGGTGTCCATCAACAGATGAATGGATAAAGAAGATGTGGTATATATATGCAATGGAATACTATGCAGCCTTCAAAAGAAATGAAATCTTGCCTTTTGCAACGACATGGATGGAGCTAGAGGGTATTATGCTGAGTGAAATAAATCAATCAGAGAAAGACAACTATCATATGATCTCCCTGATCTGAAGAATTTGAGAGGCAACGTGGGGGGCTTGGGGATAGGGAAGGAAGAAATGAAACAAGATGAGATCGAGGGAGACAAACCATAAGAGACTTAATCTCACAAACTGAGGGTTGCTGGGGGGAGAGGGGTCGGGAGAGGGTGGTTGGGTTATGGACATTGGAGAGGGTATGTGCTATGGTGAGTGCTGTGAAGTGTGTAAACCTGGTTATTCATAGACCTGAACCCCCGGGGCTAATAATACATTATATGTTAATAAAAAATAAAAGCTATAAAAAATGATTCTCTCTCCCTCCACTCCTCCCCACCTCCTTTCTTTCTCTCTCTAAAAATAAAAAAACGAAGAAAGAAAGTTACAATTCTCTTGAATTATTTATCAATGCCTCCAGAATCCAGCCCTTCCAAAATTAATTTCCTCTTCCTAACATAAAGTTTTCAAGCACATCATCTTTCTGTACCTTCACCCAAATCTACACACCACCCCCCACACGGGTTATGCTGTATTCTACAGGTTGGAGCCACCATATCGCCTATTATATGTGAGTCTCCCCAACTCAACTCCAGTATCCCTAGAGAAAATGACATTTTTTTATGAGTTTATAATTACATGGAATATGCTGGTGTTAAAAATGTGGGGGAAGGTGTATAAACTGTGTATGAATTTTAATCTCAATTTGTAAAGGACATACATCGAGAAACTACTGAAATAGTCCACCAGGTTAACAATGATTTTCTAAGTAATAAACTATTTTTACTCTATCTTTCTGTATTTTTTAAACACTTAACAAGGTATAGTATTGCTTATTTTAAATGAGCTATAGCTTACATCGTGTACACAAATCTTAAGTATACAATTGGACCGATATTTACATATATACACACACCGGTGGTCACCATCTGGATCATAACTATTTTCATCTCCCAATAAGCTCCCCCATGTCCCCTCCCAGTCTCAGATGCCCCCTAAAAGTCATTGTTATCCTGACCTCAGTCACCATGCAGTACAAGGGATGAAATAATAAAATTCATTTTTTTAAATTACAAAAAATATAAAAGGTTGAAACAACAGAGTGTAGATATCTTATATTAACACAGATACAAGCTCATCCTTAAAGTGCTGACTGATATTCATGATTGCTCTGTGCCTGCAAAATAGATCTTCCAAGAAATGGCCACCACAAGAGAGAAATAATCTATGTGAATTGAAGGTGAACCCTGAGGGGCTCTGTAGGTTTGGTTCAGAATAGCAAGCTCTGTCCTAATTGGCACATGCAAAAAGTTAATATTCATATGAACTTGCAGAGGTTTTCGGTTCCTCCAGAGAGACCCTGCATGAACAGACTCCCCTTTGAGATTACTGATAATTATCAATTCTCAGTGAGCGGAATTCACTTGCTCTAAGTATCACCTTTCTAAATATAGTTGCATAGCTTTGTCACCTTCCCAAGCTGGCCAAAATCTGACGAAGTGAAAAGCAGCAGCATTTTTTTTTAATTCCCCTATAGAATCCAAGAGGGCTGAAGACATCTCCTGTTTGAATAGTGTTCTGTGGGGAACACTGTTGTGTTCCCCACAGAATGACTTTCTGAAGTTTTCTTTCAGATCTAAACACTGTCATTAAGAGGGATCGCCTTCTTTTGGGTGACCAAGTTCACAGACCATGGAGTTTGGCCTTTCCTCTCTAATGTCTCCTTAATGGACGTAGCTAGTCCTGTCAACATGCCTTGTATCATAAGCCCTATTACAGCTGAAAATGGTTGTCAAGGCTCCTCTCTGATGTGTCTCATTAAGTTTAAATAATTTATTCTTCTACATTTTCCATATGGAAGTGGTTTTGTATGACTTCAAACATTTCAGGCTGACCGTTCCTCTGTGGATGCTCCATATGTGGGGAGGTGTGGGCAAGAGTTTCAGGGTGAATCAGACTGGCACTCAGACGGAAAAGAGGATGGTTCCCGTGTACCTCGTGCATCCCCATGTTCCTACGAGCATGCGCCCCCTTTCAGCTGTGTGCTTTTGCTCACTGACCTCCCCTCCCCTCCAGTCCTCTTTTCCTCTGCACTAAACAATATTTTCTTTTCTTGATGCCATTATTTCTGGAGTTCCAACATCATCCTTCCAACCCTGTCAGCTCCCCTGAGGGGCTCTCTTCCCTTTCCCTCTTTACTCACAGTACCTTCGTTTTCCTCAACATGTTTTGGAACAACATTTCGGTTCTGTTTTTTCAAATCTGGCTCCTTGATTCTGTTGGATGCTTCAACCACACCTGTCTCTGATCGCTGATCCATCTCCCGTGCTACGTGCCTACCACACAGGACACAGTTCTCTCTAGAAGCAAATCACCACCACGCCCAAGCGTTCACTCAGCCTTGGCTTCTCCGTGACCCTCAAGCAGTTGCTCTAACATCCCGTTGCCTGTGTTACTCACACTGCATGGGCCGTTTTCAGGACACATGCACACTGAATGAGAGACAATGATGCTCTGTCTTCCCCCTTAGCTCTTCATCCCTGTCCCCCACATAATATTCTACCCATGTAACAAACACCTGCCTATTTTAATAGGTTTACATAATATATTCATAATATATCCAGCACCTCAGTGTCCTTATCCCCAGAGACTGAGGAACACCACTTCCCTGGACAGCGGGTGAACAAAACAAGGAAAGTTAGTCTCTCACATACTGTCTGACACATAGTAGGAAGGGGGGGGCGGTGTTTTGGGTTGTTTTTTAAGGATTGGTTGATTGGTTTTAGAGAGAAAGACCACAAGCGTGAGGGGCAGAGGGAAAAGAAAAGAGAGTCTCAAGCAGGATCCACAAGGCTCGAGCTCAGGACCCTGAGTTCAACCCAGCAGAAACCAAGAGTCAGGCACACAACCCACGGCGCCACCAAGTGTTCTAAAATTAGTTCTGTAACCATTCCTTTCTCTATTTTTTTCTTTAAAAACAAAATGTGGATATTGCGTGTGCAATCACACGTACACACTGCCGTTAACCTGAACTCTGAACTCCCCAGATAAGCCCCAGATTAAGCTGTCTCTCCTCCGGGCCATAAACCCTAGTCCTTCTTCCTTTTCTTAAAACAACCATCCATGGTGAAATCTCTCTCCTCCCCTTTACTCCTGGCCTGAGGTCTCCGCCGCAGCCACGCTCTCTCACAAACTCCAGGTTTGCATAGCCTCTCTCTGTCCCCACTGAGAAGATACCACCATGTGTTTTGGTCACTCCTCGACTTGAGGAGTGGAACTGTTGTCCAGATGGCCTCATCTCCCCATGTGCTTCTCAAGTCTAGTAAATATTAGAAGCTGCTGCCAAGAATCTCTCCCCCTCTGGTCACTCTGATCCCTACTGTTGCTTTTGTAATCTTTTTGTACAAAAATCGACACGTCTACAATCAGGAGTGAAAGCAAAGTGTCCCCTCGAGCACGTTAGGTTACATCTTACGTTCTCCTAAATTTGTAGTTTTGTAGGGTGTTTCTACTCCTTCCAATTTCCTTTCTCATGCTTCACGCACCACCTGGACTTTCATCATTCATTCTATAAACTTTCCATTCTTCCTTCGAAAGTGTTCCCAAGCTCATCTAAAAATCCAATGATACCAAAATTATGATACATCTGTTCCATGGATACTGCTCACACTTTTAAAAATGAGGTAGTTATTGTGGTGTGGAGAACATACACCAGATATACCACTAGGAGTTTGGGGAAGAAAATATATGGAAGAGTATGTATAGCTCGATCCTTTGTATATGGATACACACACATGCACACACATACACATACATACCTGTGTACATGTGCACTTACACACACACAAAGAGACATATTTGCACACTTTCTGGCAAGCATACACAAGAAATTATTTTAGATGTTTACCTTTGAAGAGAGGGACGTTTTTCTACTATTTGAGTTTTCTAGCTATGTGCTTTAATTATTTTTCCCTGATATCATCAGGAATTATCTGGACAGTGAAGCTATAGGCAATTACTGTTTCTTTTTTTTAAATATTATTCAACATATTAACATCTAAGAAATGTTACCTTTAAGAAATAAAAGTAACGATGCCCCTAATCTAGAGGCTCCAGCCTAGAAAGGTTTATTAGAAGAAGTTAACACAGGCCCATCACGGCCCATATGCTGAGAACATCATTTATTTCCGAATGTCAGGTGGCATACCATTGGGTTTGGCACTGAGGTGGGAAACTAGAAACGCACTGGGAAAATAAAAATGCGTGAAAGACAGTGCCTGTCCTCTCATGATTTCTGTAGAGACAGTAGAATAAACTGCAGTAGCCGAGGCAAGACAAGGTACTGGAGGAAACCAGGATGGGAAACGGGCTTGTTGACGTGGCCAAGAAAGCTTCAGGGGAAGGGACAATTGAACTGGGTCCCGTGTCAGTCAGGATGGGTTAGGTTATGCTGCAGTAAGAAATGAGCCCCAAAAGCCCAGTGCCTGACAGCGCTAAGGTGGGTTTCTCTCTTCCATGAAGCCCATCGCCACAGGTCTGGGCAGCTCTCCATCTCTCCCGCTACGGGACTCTCAGGACAGTTCGCCATCTGCAAAATGGTGAACTAGGCAAGTCTTCTGGGTCCTCTCAGTTTCTTTCCTTCTTCAGTATAATGTGTTCTTCTTTCTCTCCACTCTTGATGATTAGCTTCTTCACACCCCACCTCTCCACCCAAGGAATCCAGCAGCCTCATACTTACCCAACACACTTGCATCCTGAAGCCCACCCCCACCCCGAACACTTGGCATAATGGCACCACCTCCTCAGGCTTCAGACTCCTACTAGCCAGACTCCCAGAATCACAACTTATTTGAACTATGTCTCACTTGGTGCTATTCGAGAGGTGTGATGAGACACACAAATGCAGAAACCTGGCTCTCACTACTCAGTGTCAGAAACAAAGGCACGAGGGTCCCACTGAAAAAGAGCCTGCCATGATTTGCAGCAAATACGGAAAAAGAATTCAATGAGAAGTGAGTATCTAGTCAGAGGAGGACCCCTCCTGCCCCTCCCTAAATGGGTTCCAGGCTCCCCATTCTAACGTCAGAGGCAAAGATCTGCAAACATACAGACGCTCAGCTGAGATGCAATGAACAGAGTTTTAGCAGATCTGACGCCAACCATGTGAACTGTTCTCTAGTGTGCTCTCCTGGTCTGTTCTGCCCCCTTCTCTGCTCTGCTCAGTGATGGGGAAGTTCTCTGTGGGTTAGAGCACTGGTCTCCCATGCCCCCTGACTTCAGCCAGTAGGAGTAACTAACATGCAGTCAGAGGACAGGAAAGGAAAAGGACCAGGACATGCATCCCTCCAGCTTTTCCCCTGCCTTGCTGCAGTGTGACAGTGACTCTATTCCCCCATCTAAGGCCACAGTCCTACTGAGAGTCCCTTTGCCTATGGCTGCAGAACTCACTGGGTTCCAAGAATAGTCACCTTTTTAGATGTGGAAGTGGTGGCCGCTCTCCACCACTGCTGGGCCCTGCCTTCCTTGCCATCTTTCATTGCTCCCCCCCCACCTTTTTTTTAAGATTTATTTATTTTTTTTGTCAGAGAGAGAGAGCACAAGCAGGGGGAGCCGCAGGCAGAGGGAGAAGAAGCAGGCCCACCCCCTCCACCTGCCACCGAGCAGGGAGCACGACGTGAGCCTTGATCCCTGCACCCTGGGATTAAGACTTGAGCCAAAGGCAGACACTTAACTGACTGAGCCATCCAGGTGTCCCTTTCATTGCTTTCCTTAAGCCTCTTCTCAACAATGTTGCGTTATCCCTTCACTAACCCCTCTTCAATTACCCTTTAAGTGTGCCCTGTGTTTTCTGCCAGGATCTACCCATTCTCAGTATTTCAGCCTTCTCCAGGACAAGGGACTCTCCAGAAGCTCAGGGAAGCCTGGTCAGCTGAACGAAGCAAAGTAAATTCCTCTATTAGAACTCTTGTACACTGTTAGTGGGAATATAAAATGATTTAATCGCTATAGAAAACAGTACAGCATTTCCTCAAAAAATTAAACAGAGAATTACTATATGATCTAACAATTCTATTCCCAGGCATATACCCAAAAGAACAGAAAGCAGTGATCAAAGAGACATTTGTACCCCCCACGTCCACGGCAGCCATTGCCAAAGGTGAGAGCAGCCCAAGTGTTCACTGACAGACGAATGGATGAAGGAAATGTGGATACAGATACAATGGAATATTATTCAGCGTTTAAAAAGCAAATCCTGGGGCGCCTGGGTGGCTCAGTTGGTTAAGCAACTGCCTTCAGCTCAGGTCATGATCCTGGAGTCCCGGGATCGAGTCTCGCATCGGGCTCCCAGCTCCACGGGGAGTCTGCTTCTCCCTCTGACCTTCTCCTCGCTCATGCTGTCTCTCACTGTCTCTCTCTCAAATAAATAAATTTAAAAAATAAAAATATTTAAAAAGCAAATCCTGGCATCTGCTACAACAGGGATGAACCTCGAGGATATCATGCAAAGTGAAATAAGCCAATCACGAAAACACACGTACTGTGCGACTCCATGTATGTGAGGCACTGAGGCCGTCGGGAAGGAGCACGGGGGTGCCGCGGGCGGGGAAGGAGGGACAGAGGAACCGCCCTGTACCAGGTACAGAGTTTCAGTCTGGCGAAAGGAAAACAGCTCTGGAGATGGACGGTGGTGACGATCGCACAAAAACGTAAAGGGACCGCTGAGCCATACCACTTAAAACTGCGGTTAAGAAGGTACATTCTGTATTTTCTCACAATTTAAAATAATAAAAACAAATCCCGCTGCGCCCTGATAAATGAGCGTTTGCTTACGAGAGCGAGCACCGAGCGTGCAACAAGCCCCCGGCTCCGGCTGCCGCAGGCACAGGAACTGAACGGGGCGGCCACCCTGCAAGCTCTCGCCAGCACCAGGACCCCAGCCGGACTCACGTGTGTCAGCCCGGGAAAGCCAAAACCAGTGCCACGTGGAACGCGCGGAAACCCCAGGACGCACCTGCTTCTGGAAGGCTCCGCGCTCTCGGGCAGGAGACGCGCCGCTGTGGTTTCCACCGGCTCCTCCCGCGGCCTCGTTTGGACACTGAGCTCCCTGCCCCCCAAACAAGGCGGCTTCTTCACTTCCTCCTCCACCGGGAGAGAATGGAAGCCAGAGGAGGCTGAATCAAGACACTGGCTTTTAAGTTGTTTTTGTTGTGGTGGTTTCACGTGTGCCCCTACAGCCATCCTCCTAAACCCGTCCGTTCCTGGGCATCCAGGATTTTCCTCCCAAAGCCCGGGAGCCAGTCATTGGGAAAACCAGGATAAAGCCTGGTAATTCGTCGTTACATAACAGGCACAAAAGGTCTACCCTGAAGAAGCCCCTGGTCCTACCTCCTGGGTGAAGCCAAAAAGCCCAGCTGTAGCTCACTGAGAGAAACTTCCATCAGGCAGGCAGCATGAAGACAAGAAATGATCAAGACCAGCGCTTTTCAAAGTGTGGGTCCCAAACCAGCAGCGTCCCCGTGACATGGGAACCTCTTAGAAATGCAGATTCACGGGCCCTGCCCCAGATCTGAGTCAGAAATTCCGGGGGTTGAGGGGTGCAGAGGCCTGCATTGTAATAAGCCCTCCAGCTGATTCTGTTGCCCACCCAGGGGTGAGAGCCACTGGTCTGCACCCACTGGTCTCAACCCAAGCGCTTATGAACAGGAAAATCCCCAAGCTCAATTCCAGAAAGTCTGTTGTAGAAGTCAGAGGCACAGTTGAAACACAGTGTTACAGACCAGCAAGTTGTGTATAGGAACTCTGGCAACAGAAGGTGCTGGTAGGCAGGCAAGCTTAGCAGTGAGGAGTCAAGGGACGA